>BEGY01000028.1:0-11158 GCA_002335675.1 Chlamydomonas eustigma | reverse complement strand
TTAAAGGCATTGGCAGTACTAGTGTTACAAGGCATGAGCAGCAGCAGTAGTGTTACAAGGCATGAGCAGCAGTAGTGTTTAAAGGCATTGGCAGTACTAGTGTTACAAGGCATGAGCAGCAGTACTAGTGTTACAAGGCATGAGCAGCAGCAGTAGTGTTACAAGGCATGAGCAGCAGCAGTAGTGTTAAAAGGCAGTAGCAGTAGCAGTACAAGGCAGGAACATTGTCCTCACTGTAGCAGTACTCAATGTTCTAAACCTTAGATCCAGTTGTAAGAACTCAGGGAGTCATAACTAGCCTCGAGTTAAGTGTCCGGCAATGAGGAATTTAATATGTCATGCCTACTAGAGACAAGAACTGCACTACAGAGAGGTCTATTTAATATGTCATGCCTACTAGAGACAAGAACTGCACTACAGAGAGGTCTATTTAATATGTCATGCCTACTAGAGACAAGAACTGCACTACAGAGAGGTCTATTTAATATGTCATGCCTACTAGAGACAAGAACTGCACTACAGAGAGGTCTATTTAATATGTCATGCCTACTAGAGACAAGAGCTGCACTACAGAGAGGTCTATTTAATATGTCATGCCTACTAGAGACAAGAACTGCACTACAGAGAGGTCTATTTAATATGTCATGCCTACTAGAGACAAGAACTGCACTACAGAGAGGTCTATTTAATATGTCATGCCTACTAGAGACAAGAACTGCACTACAGAGAGATCTAGCAGTGACACCAAAGTACATACCAAAGTTTCTGGGCCAGTGTAGCCTTCCTCCATCATTCTTCTTTTTACAAAATAAAGGAGACATAAGCCCAACACCAACCCGACCACAACAGAGCATATCTTCAACACATAGATAGCATAAGGAAAATGAGCCGATATTAACATAATAAATCTTCTTCCTCCAGCAGAGGCGGTGCGGGGGATGTTACTCTGTTCACTAAAGCTGTGGTTGTTAGCAGTTACCATCAACAGCCAGCTTACAATTGCGGTTGTCTGTCGTCTGCTACTTGGTAGCAGTGTTGGGCTGATAGAAGGTGGGTCGTAGTACCTGCTGCTAGGTCTTGTAGATTGTGAATTAGGCAGCAGGCTGACTAGGCGAACAGTACTGGCAGAGGGTACAGGTGCTGCTTGGAGCATGATATGAGGAACTGAAATCTGTGTGTCTCTGATGAGAGAAGGTCGTTGCACATTATTATCTGCGTTTGATGTAAGAGTGCTGTGTCCAGCTCTCAAGATGGTGTTTGATGCAAGAGTGCTGTGTCCAGCTCTCATGATGGTGTTTGGTGCAAGAGTGCTGTGTCCAGCTCTCAAGATGGTGTTTGTGGATAGCAATGCTTTTCCTGAAGTGGGATCAGTTGGGTAGGAAGAGGTCAAGGTGACCTGTCGGCCTGTGACTCCTGGCCACATAAGAGTGGGAAAGATAACATCACCAGGAGGGATTGCAGCTCGTAGAGGAGGAGGAGGCTGGTGACGACCGTGTGTCATCTGCTTATTAGGCAGTAGCAGCAATGATGAGCACACATTAATATCTTGCTGCTCTGCTTCAACTATCATAGCCTGCAACCAAGAAACAGGTCAGTCAAGACTCCTGACAAGAGAGGACTTCTCAACAGACCTAAAACCAGGTAATGAAGAAACCTGAAGATTAAAAACACGGTAATGTAAAACACAGCTGAAGTAGCTGAAGATGCCGCAAGCGTCTGCGCAAAACGGTAAATGTACATCATCTATTACGAAGCAGACATTACAACGACCTGGGTCATTGAGAGAGTACATGCTTTAATACTCTAAATACTCATGCACTGCTAGAGATGGCCCTGAATACAGGAGACGGCTGGTTGGCAGCTAGTTGGCAGCTACCTGGCTAGCTTTCAGGTAAGTTTCCATCAGTCTCCTGACCACAGGTTGGGTCATGCTGTCAGCCATTGAGCTGTTCATGAGAATGCACCGGATTACCTAATTTAACAGACAGGAAGAGCTTAAAAGAGAAGGAAGTCCACATCATGCAACGTCAAGCCACTGATCTATCAAAACTAGCAGTCATAATCTTTTTAGTTTGTGGTGCCCATAAAATGTTTCATAATGCTGTACAAACACTCTCCGCTACAACATGCAATCATCAAAGACAGGAAAACAAAAGTCACATAAAGGCTTTTGGGCCTGCTTGTTGTCCTAGTTGTCCCCCGTTAGAGCAATAAATTGGCATACACTAGTTCTAGCTATCTTCAGCTGTGCTCATATGTTCACCTTGAGCTCCTGAGCTGGAAGTACAATAGTAACGTTGTTCAAGGAGATCAAGGCTCCAGAACCAGAGGCATCCTGTACAGAGGTGCTATTCCTGTGTAGAGGATGAGTACTTCATGATGTACTAGTAGATCGAGCAAATTTGTGTGATGCATTGATGAGTTTTTTATTCAGATTCAGATATAGTATTGAGTCTGAGGGATTCCTGCATTTAGGTCTTGACATTGTGGTTAGTGTAATTACCAACAAGATTCAGTGAACATGGCTGCTCCTAGTATCACCTGAGAGACAGGGACTTGCAGGAAGTGGACATTTTGGAATGCCCCAAGCAAGAGACAAAATTGGATAACATCGTCAGCAGGCCCAACGGGTTGTACAAGCTGGGGACTGTGGGCTTATTGACCAGCACCAGGTTTTGGAGAGTGAGAAAGGATGAGGGTCCCACCAACTGAAAGTCCATCAGGCTCATGTCAAGTACCGACATCATGGTGGATACCTCAGACCCTTCAAAACAAAAATTATACACTTAAGGCAAATGCACTTAGAGGAACTTAATGTTAGCATCTTTTTCTTTTTCACATGCCACGACATGCCACAGAGTGCCACGTGCAACTTTAATATGCTGACCTGCAATAGTTATTCGGGACATGATGACCTCTTTGCCTGCTTGTCCTGCAGCACTAGTTGGTAACTCGCACACTACTCCTGGGAGGAGACTGATGATGATAGGGACAGGAAGTTCATCAGGGTCATGTTTTGCTGCCTTGGCCATATGGTTCAGCAGTAACTGCCCAGGAGAATCGGGTGGACTCCTGTCGCTACTATTCATGTTGCCTGGTGTGTCTGGAATGGTGACTGCCACACAGGACTGGCCAAAAGTATGTAGAGTGTGTACAGATCTGTGTATTGGTATTAGGCTTTTCCTCTTACCGTGTGGAGGGAGAGGAAGCCTCACATTGTCCCAATGCATGTTGGAAGAGCTGGCCCATGTAGCCTTTATGAATGTCTCATTGACCTGTAAATGGGTGTAGCATTGGTATCTAGACTACATGAAGCAGATGCTTTCCACCATGAGATGCAGTGTATGCATATTTGCTGCCTTTAAGGTACTGTCGTACAGACTGCTGTCATATCTGCGGGACAATACTTTAGCCTAATTAAAGGATGCAGTGACATCGTTTGAATTTGACTGCAAATCATAGGTAGTGATGAGCTGAGACTGCTGCTCCTGGCCATCTTCATTGATAAATTGGATTTAAAAACGTGTCTACAGGTTAAAGATGCCAGTTACATTCGTGCTTTCATGTCATCAAGACAAACACTGACCTGGAGGGATCCTTGCACCTTTCCTAAGCATATCATCTTGTGTAGCTCTGCCCAGTCGTCACAGTCCGGCAACAGCAAGGTTGAATCTTGAATCTTTACAACAGCGTGCGATGTATTTGGTATATCAATGCCACGAAATGACAGAAGATTGGCTGTCGAGTTGAAAATTGCACGCTGGATACAAACTTTACGAAGCGTCAGAGTAGACGATGGCGCCAACAGGACTGTCTCTGTGGGCACCAAACTAATCGTTGATGACTGATCATCATTGCCGCTTATCTCAACAGTTTGAAGACTTGAGATTCCATGGCCAGAGAAGTGGAGCGTTCCATCGAAGTTACATTTTCGGCCAGGAGCAAGAATTCGATTAGAATCTAATATACAGCCTTCGCCAGAGAGGAGAGATGAAAGGGAAATAGGGTAGCTTGTAACACATAGCAGCCCAAAGAGGTATAGCAATATAGTCACTGATGAATCTATTTTACAGCACATATCATTCTGCTCAGGATGTCAGTGTTACAGAGTACCTTGAAATGTTTGGCGTCAAAACTCTTTACGTAATTTAGGCAAATAAATAATCAAAGGAAAAGTCAATAAGAACCGTGATGGGAATAAAGTACAAGAGCAGTGCGATCGAACTATGTCAGCTCTCAGGCGGTCATGCTTTGGTTGGAATTAGGCTATCCATCATCGACAAATGCGACCAAACGGGCACAAGAGTATTTGCTGCCATCATGCCACTGCAGACAAATAACGCATACATGCGAAGGAAGAATGTCAGTAATATCTCTGACGGGTTCCTTCAGCAGACACATTCTCAAAACAATTTTTAAGCCCTGAACTCATGAACTGGGAATTTGTTTTGTTATGGGGAAGTAGGTCAGATCTGAGCCTTGTTGAAATTGAGCTTACCTTGCTGCAGCAGCAGGCACACCGATGCCGGGCATAGTAGAATCGCCACAGACATACTAAAGCGGGGAATGCAGTATGGACAGAGCAGTGCAAGCATCAAAACATCAGATTACTTTCAAAAGATAATAAGGAATCATAATACTAATGCGCTAATGTCATCATACTCTGTAAATCATATCAAGCAGGAAGAGACAGGGAGACTCAAATCTGCATTGAATTTAATCAGCCAAATTCTGAAGAGCCTTGCACAAAAAGCAGGTTTACACAGCCCGCCATCCCTCAGGTGCATGCTTTCACCACAATAAAGAAGCTCGTACTTACAAGGCCAGGTATGGGCGTTTTAGGGCCAGGCCAGCCCCCTCCATCTCTAGCGCTGATGGCAGGACCATAAGTACCTCTATGCCGTCTCAAAAAACCTGTTTACATTCAACATGAAGAACTTGGATGCAAATTGAGGCGTCCAAAACGATATTACTTATCATCAGAAGGGAGAATAATGTGTTGCCATGCTCAAGCACTCACATAATTGACACAACTGACACAACTCACATCTTGGAGGCTTTATTTGACAATGGATCCTCGTCAAAAGACTTGATTGAAGTACATAATAAGAAATCATTAGTTGATGTAGCCTAAATTATTAGAGCTCACAACTTGCATTGTAGTGTTGATGAAGGGACAATGATATAAAGAAATGACAATAAAAACAGGTCCCAGCTTCTGGTTCCTCATGTCAGTCAAGATCCTGCTACTACTACTTACGCTCATGAGTCAATGGCGTTCCAATCAGCTTTAGCTCTGTCCGCTTGCGAATATCTGGGATAACTCTCTCAAGCGCCTATGACATTGTCAACGGGATAAGAGGGCCCAGCTAATTGTTAACATTGTTGTAAAAATGTATTGGAGAAATTCCCAATGGGCAGGGTGTCAGGGTAATCAACTATAGAAATTGAGGATGCAGTCGTTTTTTTCAGCAGCCCTCGAGGATTCAGGATCATTCTGAATCATTACAAGTAAGAGATCCACCCGCTGCCTGCATTTTCAATACCAGCAACGCTCCCACAGTTTCAACAGCATGCCAACCTCCTACCTTCCAGAGAGGTTCCGATCGTTCCTCTTTCAGCCGTTTGTATTCCTCACTTCCCCTCTTGACACCTTCCCATATGCTGTATGGCTCACTACCGGCATAGTAAGCATGTACAACAGCCTTTCCAGCAGGAGCCATCCCAGGATCAAAAACTACAGAGGAAGCAAAACTAGGCACCTAGGGAAATGAAGATAAATTGAAGTAATAAAGTTCATTAAGAGCATTTTGTCTCTCCTGCGGTGAGATAAGCATGAGGCCATTGCTTCATACTGCAAGGACATTCATTCATACCTGTAGGGATGGAGATGATGCAAACATTCTGAGGTGTTGTTACATCATTCCATTCATTCACTACGAGATGATGACAATCCAGGTCAGGCGGAAGGCCAGTGGCATCGATGCCCAGGTGCAAGTGGACGAAGCTATCAACCTAAAGCAGAGAGCATACAGGAACCAGAGGGATATATCATCAGCAGCAGCAGCAGCATGCAAATAGTTATGGAAGGACTTGAGCAGCAGCAGCAGCAGCAGCAGTAAGACCGTAGTGGTATGAGAGCACTAAAGCCATGGTAGGGGCGAGCAATATGGATGATGCTTACAATCAGGGCAGATATCATGAATACTGTATGTGAAGTGTGCAGCTGACACAAGCAGCAGGATTACTGCTGCAACGTTGATTGACCTCTGCTTTGTCCAACATCAGCGGAGGAGGATACCAACAATCCTCACCTGAGGGGTTGCCTTGGATTTGGTACTCCACTCTGAGGGTGCAACCCCAGGTGGGAGCAGTCGCTGTGTATCCCATATACTGGCATTGCTTACAACCCCCATCTTGGAACGTACCACAACTGACTGCTCCTGGTTCATCTGGTTGCCTACCTTGCCAGTAGACCTGACTCTCACACCGGTTGCACGGCCATTCTCCACCATGACCTTGGATGAATATCAAAGAAACATAAGTAAAGCAGTAAAGCAGTTATAACTGAGTTTATAAGGTCTGGGCAATACAGTACCCTCCGGCACTACAGTATAATCAGTAAGTACACACTCCTGTTCAAAAGTATACATCCTTGATTTCAACCTCAAAGGCATTTCTGAGATATCACAATGCATCATTTCAAACATGCTTCCCTGCTCAGGAAGAACTACATCACCACCTTCCCCTCACCTCCTCCACATGTAGCCTTAACATCTCAACACCACCATACCTCACCTCCTCCACATGTGGTCTTAATTTCACTCCAGCACCTCCCCCTTACCTCCTCCACATGTGATCGCAACATCACTCTGCCTCCGTTCTTCTCGATACCACGAACCAGCGCCTTGACAATGGAGGCACTACCGCCAATCTAGGCCACAGATACAAAAAATCCATAAATTGTTCTACTGCTAAAACTGCCTCATATTAAATAAATGCAGCACATAAAGTAAATTTTAATGAATACAGGCATTTCCATGACAATGATAAGGCCTTTCAAGTAGTCACCGGATAGTCAATCTGGCTCTTTCCACTGTTCCTCTCCAAGAACATAAAAGCCATTTCAGCAGTTCTGAAATGGAACAGGCGGGTGGCAGACCAATTAGTACTCAGTGGTAGTGTGGATGAGTTTAACAGAGTTCCTCCAACACAGGTGACTAATCAATACCACAACCTTTCAAAATCAAACAGGTATTTCTCAGCTTTTAAGCTCAATCAAATAGTAACTGAGTTCATAACACAGATTGGAGAGCACGTAATCCTCACAAGGTGTCTTTAGCTGTCATGCCAGACAAGACAAAGCATTCCAAATCCAGAAAGCTCCGTAACCATTTGTTTGTGACAACTTTGTCCACTACTGCAGAAAAGGGGCCCTGCAAGAACAGAAGATGCCTGAAAGCAGGATAGCAGGTGCACACTGCTATCTTAAAACTGAGTCCTTCAGAATAGGACTCAAAAGTTCTCATTATTCTTCAGATCAGCACGGCTAGGAGGACTGTCTTAAGTATTAGAGTTAAGCAAAAGAAATCATTTCAAAATGAGATAACTTCATAACCAGTGACACGTGAATCCATGCAACCTCTGTTCCAAAACCCTGCATTAAGAGCAGGGAACGTGATGCCCTAGTTCAAGGTTCAAGCTTGAGACAATTCCTGGCTTTCCTCCAATACAACAACCCGAGGGTCAAGAACAAAACCAAACCATGATGTCTGTACTACCCTGACAGCGTTTGTCATCCTTACCGTCAAGGTTCCCGCCACCAATCCAGTCTTAGCCAGCTCTAAACCCAAGAATCTGGATGATGTCAACAGCACACCTAGGTCAGCCCTCATAGCAGCTGCAGGGAACAAAGCTGCAGCCTGGATTGAACAAAAGCAAACAGAACAGCCTGAAGGAGTGCGTCCATTCTACAAGCAGACGTCTATATAGCTGTTGCATGTAGCTGTATAGCAGACGTTTATATAGCTGTTGCATGTAGCTGTATAGCAGACGTCTATATAGCTGTGGCATGCCCATTATTCGGAACTAGATCTTCTCCTATAGAGCCTGGAATACATCTGTCTTTGTACATCAAGGATGTACAATTTTCAAGCATCCAGGACAAGTTAGCCCATATGCATGCAGGACACACATTAGTACCTAGGTCCAAATGCATGCAGGACACATATTAGTACGTAGGTCCATATGCATGCAGGACACGTATTAGTACGTAGGTCCATATGCATGCAGGACACATATTAGTACGTAGGTCCATATGCATGCAGGACATATATTAGTACCTAGGTCCATATGCATGCAGGACACACATTAGTACGTAGGTCCATATGCATCCAGGACATATATTAGTACCTAGGTCCATATGCATGTAGGACACACATTAGTACCTAGGTCCATATGCATGCAGGACACATATTGGCACGGGTCAGACCTGCTGTAAGGGCTTCAACAGCTCCTCCAGCTGTAGCCATTGCTTCAAAGCCTCCTCTCCACCCTGCCTCAAAATGTTGTCTAGGTATTGATCTCTCCTCGCGACACAGGGAAATGTTCCCTCTGGACTGTAAACAATCCACTGCGCCACAAAAGATTAAATATTTTGTTAGATGCTGCTAGAGGAAATGATGCGCATGCCTCATATGTATATTTATTTCACAAAAAAGAATCTGACCATCCTCCCATTCAGCCCACTCTCTCAGTTTCTCACTTGATTATACTGTTTGCAATCCACGCTCTCTCCGATAACATCTAGGACCTGCTTCAATGGGTTAGAACTGGTCCCTGGTGCTCCTGTCAACCCCCTTCAATAATCAAAGAGTGAATTACATACAATTCACTAGTATCAAAACAGACAGTCTCAGCAAAATCACTACTTAATGTGATAATATTTGGACATCACCAACAGCATGAGTAGGCTGCCACCAAGGTAACATCATCAACGCAGGTGTTCAGGTGAGTTCAGCAATGAAAGGCCGACTTTTGAAAATGCTGTCCAGTTAGTATCAAGGCGGTTAATGAGCCGAGAATAATCACCCTAGCACATAAACCTGCTTCCTCACACGAAGAAAGACGGCCCAGCATCAAAGCTGTATCCACCAATCTCAAAGCCGTGGGCGCAGCCTCCAGGAAGATAGTGGGATTCTAGCACTGTGACTGAGTAGCCATATTTTGCAAGCAATGCAGCACAGCAAAGCCCTGTAGGTGACATCTTAAAGTTTAGTTCAAGAGAAGGATGACTTGATGTTCAACATTGAGCCCCAGACATATAGTACAGGCTCTAACTGCATTTAAACCAGTTAGCTGCAGAAATTCAACTGAGAACATGTTCACCTCCAATACCACTTCCAATTACAACATAGTCTGATTCCTGAGGATATATCTTCCCATTATCTTCTGGAGTCTCCTCTCTTTTATCCACCAGTACTGAATCAGCAGTGTAGGAAGTAGATGCTGAATATAATTGAAACCTCTCTCGGTTGCTGACCAGACTTTTCAGCACATGCTTTCTGTTCTTTAGTGATTCTCTTGCACACACAACTCCAGGGATGGATTTAATTTGCTTAAACGCAGCGTCCGTTGTAGTAGGTGGCTGTAGCTTGAATGTGTTCATGCTAATCTGAGGGAGTTGAGGGCCACACGTATTAATCTAAACGACGGTTACACTAGTTCCGAGACCAAACGAGAACTTCACCTGAAAATTACCTTAACCTGTGAAAGTTGTTTTTTTATAATAGGTTTAAGGGTCTGATCATATCCCGGGGAGACTGTAAGACTGTTCTCTGAATTGGGTAGCGAGGGTACGTTTTACAAGATTAAAAATGCTTCACTGCACTAAATCTCTCGCACCAGCGGCAAAACATACCAGCATGATCTCATGGATAAATATAAGACGGTACAGACATGAATCATTCATATTCTGAGGGCTTAATTACATCATCAATCTTCAAGATCATCTTGCAAACCTGCAGGATCAAGAAGATAAAAAGGTAGGTCACTAACTTACAATTCGGTAAAGGCAGTAAGGTTTTTGCGACACACTACTTGGACTTCATCCATCTTAGGTTGCATTAGACAATCACAAATTGCTCAATAGCACTTGCCTGAGTTGCCAAGAACAGCTGCTGTCTTTTAGACAAGAAGGTCTCGAATACATTTTGTTCCCTCATGTCGTTGGTACCGATATCATTGCAGTCAATACCCAAGTATGGGTTGTTCTCCTCCATTTGGCGTTTTCGCACCTGAGAGGGCAATAAAGAAAGAACAGCATTGAAGAAGATGAATACACACAAGGGATACCTCATTTAACATCAGTCTGCATGTACATGGCCTCCTGTACATGGCATCAAATACGTGAAGCCGATACACACGTAACTGAAGCCGATTCGTACTGAAGCCGAATCAGAACCGTAGGTCCACCGGCAAGGCAAAAGAGCACAAACAGTTCTCGACCATAGATTGTCATACTCACAGCTGTCAAACTTTCAATAGGAGGGAGTCCACTGTTCTCAGCTAAGGCCAAGGGAACTGCCTCTAGTGCATCAGCAAAAGCGCGCATTGCATATTGTACATCCCCCACCACTTCGTGCGCAGCAGCCTCCACAGCCAAGGAGCAGCTTATCTCAGAAGCACCACCACCTGATCAACATCAGGCCATGTTGAGTAAACAAGAAATTATGGTATAGCTTTCAATTTGATAGGTGAGCACAATCTTCTGCCCTCACAATCACTTCACTAACTTTCATTCATGAAACTCTTACCGTATATAATGCTGTTGTCCCGCACCAAATTCCTCGCAACGCAGATAGCATCATGGAGAGATCTCTTTATCTCATCCAGCACCATCTTGTTACCACCTCTGACAAAAATGGTCACTGCTTTCAAGTTAGGGCAGCCCTCAATGACAAGCATCTTATCCTTGGTGGTCCCAAAGGAGATCTGTAAACAAGTTTCGAGAGCAGCTTGATGGATCAAGAAACAAGCTCTAACAACAACCCAGCTATGCATACAACTCTCATACCACTGCACTTACAATCTCTTCTCTTACATGAATCATGTTTTCATGATGGGACATGAAGTAAAAAATGCAGGTGAAGGAGTGTAA
>BEGY01000027.1:477190-616619 GCA_002335675.1 Chlamydomonas eustigma | reverse complement strand
TAATTCTAAATCTGGTTCTTAGTTCTAATAGTTTTAAAAGTATTACTTCATATTAAAAGCCCTTAACTGGGCAATCCATGCATGCCATAACCTGTTGATGAATGTTGCTAAGCAGCACTGCATGTATGGCATCATTTGATAAATGCTTATCAATGAATGCATGGCATCGCGGCTTGAATGATAAGCACTGCATGCACGCCAGCAGCGCTTTAGTGCTAGTAGTGCTAGCAGGCAATCCATGCATGCCAAAACCTGTTGATGAATGCTAAACACTGCATTCATTTCATCGTTTGATAAATGCATGGCGGATTGCATGAGATGAAGCATTGGAGCGTGACTCTATCCACACCTGGTCACAATCTTAACTGTTATGATGAGGAACACTGGACATGTAACTATGTGCACTTACTTACATGTTCATGTAGTGCATGTACGACTAGTACGACTACATGTACAAATTTGATCACCTCAATAAACAATAACGAGGTCTCATAAGCGCTGCAGCAGCGCCACCCATAAATGAATCTCCTGTTCAGCAGTGTGGTACTTCCCTGACCTCCAGACTCTGTTAAGTTACAAGCAAATTACACTGCGGAGCAAAACATCATCATCAGGTAATAGGTATCAATGCAAGAAACATGTTAAGCAATGGTGTGTGACTCTATCCACACCTGGTCACAATCTTAACTGTTCATCATCAAGTGATATGTATTTATGTAAGGAACATGTTAAGCAATGGAGCCTAACTCTAACCATACCTGGTTACAGCCTGAATCAAAACATCCCAGCAGTTTGGGTTTTCTTGTTGTATAAATCACAAAAGACCATGAAGGTTTATTATATGCACGATACCTGTGCGTTAGGTACTGTATGAAGAACGAGTGGGAAACTATTTAGGATTGATGCCTATCATTACGACTCTCACTATCTATCACTTCTTCCATCAATCAGGTTTCCAAAGCTGAAAAAATGAATTTGGAGCAATGTACGTTTTTCTAAGTTGTGTAATGACCATCGGCACAGCGTCGCGTACAGCAGCCCAGAGTGCATGCCCATGTTGTTTCACTTGCTCCTTGAGGTCAGCGCATCTTCATTCCGAGCTTATTTCGTCAATAATTCCTATATGATGGAGAAATGCATCGTTCAGCTACAATTAAGCTTATTTGGCTGCAAAGATTGAAAGTGATGAAAACTGGCAGTCACTGCGTATTTTTGACGTATTTCTGCAGTGGTCGAAATGCGGCTGTTACGGCAGCGAAACAGGGGTCGGATCCCTCTAATTCACAGCTTCTTCTGCTGGGTAGACTAGGTACACTCATGCATGCTGACCAAGGGCAGGCAGCAGCTGAGGAGACACCTGCCTCTGCCTCCCCAATAAGCAACAAGCAGAAGAGGAGGCAGCAGCAGCAACTACAGCAGCAGCTCCAAGGTGCACTCATGCATGCTGACCTAGGGCAGTCAGCAGCTGAGGAGACACCTGCCTCTGCCTCCCCAAGTACCCCAAGCAACAAGCAGATGAAGAGGAGGCAGCAGCAGCAGCAACAGCAGCTCCAAGGTGCACGACTCATGCATGCTGACCAAGCAGGGCAGGCATCAGCTGAGGAGACATCTACCTCTGCCTCCCCAAGCAACAAGCAGTACAAGCAGAAGAGACCAGCGAGGGCATGCAAATTCATATTCAAATGGCAGAATAATATCATATGTGTCAGGTCTTACCGGGTATGCACGTGCACCGGATCTACAAACAATATCCTTGCCACTACCTCGCATTACTCGCATAGTGGTTCCTGCAGATCAAAAATATGACTCATCTCAAAGCGGGACTGATGAGGGTGGTGAGGCATGTCCTCATAGCTTTAATGACTTACCTTTGGCTTCAGCATACTCTTCTCAGTACCCAGTGAATAGAAGTTACAGAGGAATGATGTCATCAGTGCACAACAACAGCAGTCATTTAACATCGAGTCTTCAACAAGAGCAGCGCTCAACCGGTGTTCGCAATTACTATTTCCCACTAGTGGACGATGTGGATTGCTCAATATGGGCAGATAGTAGTTTGAATCATAATCTTGCAGCACAGCCTATGCAATACAACTCTGCCTTCACCTTTGCCTACTTTGCCAGACAACCATCTCTACTTGGCACTGGAATTCCACGCATGCCATTTGATAGCAACAGCATTCTAGAAGAAGATCATGGTTTTCAGGAGGAAGGCAGACCTAATCAGCTATATAATGTACAACCTAGCATGCATCAACGCGGTCCCATTACTGAAACAACAACTGGCCCTTCAGGTGATGAGGTCAATTTTTGGGAATGTTGAAATTGATATCATTAAAGCTCACAGAATTATGAGATATATGAAGCTTCACTGAATACAACATGCTAAATTCTTATGTAGTGCACCCGTAATTACCGTAATGAAATACAGGAAGCAACTCACTTTAAATTATTGCAAACAAGTCAGCATTGCTTACCACTTTTGTCCATTCAGGGCATGACAACTTTGCATGGCTGGCATCAGATCCACCAGTGGGAGATATTGATGACTTGTTCGATCCTGAGTTATTGAGCATGTTGGAGGAAGCATCAAGCCACATGGGTAATACAGTAGTTAATGATGGCAGCACCTCTAACGCTTACGCTGGTGGTAGGAGTGAGGTTGCTGATGACACACCTACTCTGAGAGATGCCTACGCTGAGAGCTTTACGAAACTGGTATGGGAAAAAGTACGGAATTCTTGTAAACAGCATGCTACACACACAAGTAACCAAAATGTTACCAAACCTTTTAATGTTCTCATTAACATTATACAAATAGGAAACAATCCTGCGCTGAGAGCTTCACGGAATTGGTATGGGAAAAAGTACGAAACTTTTTTGAAACTTCGCAACAACAGAACTTCCACAAAATTACACGAACTCTGCCGATATCACAATGTAAGATTGTCGAAACATGATTGGATATAAAGGTTTGTTTTTTGCCTTGGCAAAATTAAGTTACTTGTGCTACAGACACATGTAACAAAAATGTTACTAAGCATTTTACACTACCAGATCAAAAGTGTCTGTACATTTGCGGGAAACGTTCCAGTAAATGTAAAAATTGAAATGCTCGAAGTTGTGAAGGGAGATCTCCGCGCTGAGCACTTCACGAAAGATGTACACGGGTAACACGAGGTTAAGGTGGCTCCAGAACTACCAGAACTTTCTCATGTTTCGGAGAACTGGGGGAAAGTTCGTGTGACGCACGGGCTACCCGCGAGTCTCTATTATTAAAATAGCCCTCCATGGCTCGTCTCCCGTACACTGCCAGCTCAGCAAAACATTGTTCGTCTTAAAATTCCGAGAGCATGGTGAAAATTAGAATGCTACAGTTTGAGAGGAGAGATACCCACGCTGAGAGCTTTACGAAACTGGTATGGGAAAAAGTACGGAATTCTTGTAAACAGCATGCTACACACACAAGTAACCAAAATGTTACCAAACCTTTTAATTTTTCTCATTAACGTTATGCAATTAGGAAACAATCTGGCGCTGAGAGCTTCACGGAATTGGTATGGGAATAAGTACGGAAATTTTATGAAACTTCGCAACAACAGAACTTCCACAAAATTACACGAACTCTACCGATATCACAATGTAAGATTGTCGAAACATGATTGGGTATAAAAGTTTCATTTTTAGCCTGGGCAAAATTAAGTCATCTAGGCCATGTTACTTGTGCTACAGACACATGTAACAAAAATGTTACTAAGCCTTTTACACTACCAGATCATAAGTGTCTATACATTTGCGGGAAACATTCCAGTATACATGTAAAAAATTAAAATGCTCGAAGTTGTGAAGGGAGATCTCCGAACTGAGCACTTCACGAAAGATGTACACGGGGTCGTTAAGGTGGCTCCAGAACTACCATGCCAGAACTTTCTCGTATTTCAGAGAATTGAGGGAACGGTCGTGTGACCCACGGGCTACCCGCGAGTCTATTATTAAAATGCAATAAGTGGCAACCTTCTTCGCAGCCCCTGGGTCCGCTGTTGGGTCCGCGTTGGGCCTTGGGCCGGGAGAAAATTTGGAAGCTGTCGACCCAGGCCGCGTCGTGCTCACAGGTTGAGCACGACACCCCCGTAAGCGTTAAAATTTTAAATCCCGACCAGGAGGGGGGCATGTGTGTACGCAACGAAAGGAACCCACAAATGCAAAGGCCTCCATGGCTCGTCTCCCGTACACTGCCAGCTCAGCAAAAGCAATGTTCGTCTTAAAAATTCGAGAGCATGTTGAAAATTAGAATGCTACAGTTTGCGAGGAGAGATACCCACGCTGAGAGCTTTACGAAACTGGTATGGGAAAAAGTACGAAAATTTTATGAAACTTCGCAACAGCATGCTACAGACACAAGTAATTAAAATTTTACTAAACATTTTAATGTTCTCAAATAGGAATCAATCCTGCTAAAAGAGCTTCAGAGAATTGGGATGAGCAAGATGATAAGCTTCCCTCCACTTCTCATCTGACAGCTCTGGAAACAAGGTCTTGTGTATTGTTTTTGCAGTCAAACCAAAATAAACCTCCTTGATTACCTTGATTGACCTCTAGCTCCTTGTAGACATGCATACCCTCCAACTTTGGTGGCAATAAGTCCTGTAAAGTGGTCTCATATACTACTCATACAGCTCTGGCAGTATATCTTTTGGGGCAGTAGAGGTAGTAGAGGCTGCTGTGAGTATTGTTGCAGTGAGCCCTTCATGATCGGCTGCCTCATGTTCAGGTCGTAGTTCAGCAGGTGGCGGTGCCTTGGCTAATGCAGATTTATTGTTGTACGCACGTTTAAATGTACTAGATGTACCCCTATGTTCAGCAGCTGAGTATGGTTCAGTAGAGACAGCAGCAGGCCCTTTTCGTTTATTCTTGTCCCACTTCTTTGCACTGCTAAGGTTTGGTCCCGCCCGTAAATCTGGGTCTATTGGGTCATCATCATGGCTTGAAACAGCAGCCAAAGATTTTGCAGCTGCTGGTACTGCTGGTGGCACTCTATGAACCTGCTGTTTGGCTTTCTGAAGTTGAGTACTCAGAGGATGAATCCAAGGCTTTGCTAGCTTTGCATTATTATCCTCAAGCAGGTGCTACAGGTGCAGAGTTCTTGATGATGAGATTGGGGAATTACACAAGACAGGCTTGTCTAGCTTGTCAGCTGATGCACCTGAAGTTGGACTTATTTGATTATGTTGAGAATGTGATGGTGTCATAATACCGTGTAGGGAGGGAAGCTGCATGTGCTGTGATGCTATGTTGAAGTGCTGCAATCTACTACCACTAGCAGCAGCAGCTAAAGCAGCTGAAGCTCCGCTTCTTACCAGTCAAGTCTAAAATTTTAGAAGCAAGAGGCGGAGATTTCATATTGCAAAACAGTTATTAAGCCTTAAGTGTTTAGACTCTAGGTGTCGATGCTACATTATTTTCTAGACAAACGTCAAGGCCACCCTATTTGCAGAACAAGACCCAGGCAGTAAAGCTAGTAAAGCGGCTGCTTTTAAAAGATAAAAAATGACACCATCATTTCCCCTGTAAGCGAGAAGTCCTTTAGGCATGTTGACCTAGTTCAAATTAACAACTTCGTATTGCATTTGTATGTCACCTCCTCGAACTTCCCGACCACTCTATATGGGTTGATAATTATATGTCAGGTTCAGTCACAACGTCTTTGAGAACTAGAGATTCAACCTGAGCCAAATTTATTTATTTTTACATTGTATTAATCAAACGCACAGGCAAACAGTGATCATCTACAGTCCTGTAGATTAACATCCCAGTTCCTCACTGCGGCATGTGCGTTGATCGTGGTAAAATAAGACTTGTCGTAGAAGCTAAAATCTAAACATATTTGTAGCGCTTCAAAAGTTAGCGGCCAGTAGTGCCGGTCAACTCGGACACACGGAAACGGTGTAGTGAATAACATGGGGGCTCCGCCCCCAGGACTACTAGGGCCACATCGCAGAAAACCGAGGTTTTAGGGACTCTTGGGAAATCATGATTGTTAATGTGAATTTCAAAGAAAATGATTTTTTTCCGAGGTCTAAAATCTCGGTGGGAACGTGCTGGTTTCGCCCTTGGGATGAATAAATTGTACAAGTAAAGTTGTGATTTAAATACAAATCAGCAAATAACTTTTTTTATATTCTAGATGTAACGCAGTTTATCTTAAACGGGCATTCCCGTGAGCAAGCAGCCATGTTTGAGAGTTCCCCTTTGAGAGAACAATTGCAATACATTCTTAATAAAATGCTCCAAGCAAACTGTGTGACTGACTGACTGAATTAATTAATTAATTAATTAATGACATCGCAATGATGCTACAAAGGTGACTTTCAACTTACAAGTTACAACTCAGCCTTATATTAACTTTCCAGATCGCACTATCAGAGTGAGCATCAACTTAGAAGTCAAGCATCAGCATTCCTCTTTGGCTCATTGCAGCTGCAGATGACGTAGCAATCAGCATTGCAAGATGGATGCTAGTTGTACCGCCGCTTAACAATATTTTGCATGGTTTCGGTACCGAGCACAGTACTTTTGATGCGAATGCCGTGCAATTTTGAGGGTAGATGAGGACGGCTTAAATGTGTAAAATCTGAATGAGCTGAACAACTTACATGATGGAGTCCAGGGCTAGAAGGGTCACTAAGACGCCCTTCTCTCCTTATAGATTCGTAATAATATTAGTCTTATCTTGTGGTTTATTCTTTATGATAGGGTCGTTACTGGGTGAGTTCTTCATATCAGGTATCATCAAATCGTATCAAATCAATTTATGTTTTTTATTTTGCACAGATACGGTGCTCAGACCCATAATTCCTTCACATCATATCAATTTGAAGAATTTGAGTCATGGGACGGGTTCCGTTCGGCAAGTGCCGGTTACTACTGCAAAATTCAAATCAGTGACTCTCGGCGGTATGCAGCTGGTTCGAAACACAAGTAGTGTTGCCATTTGCACAAATGAGTGCAAGAAGGTGTGATGTCGATGATCATATTAAAGAAAAAGTGATCAGTCAGTATTGCTCACTTATCTTCTGATTGTCCTGTGCATGTTTATATCTCACTTTTTCAGGCAAGGAATGGCATATGTGAAGATGGACAAATCCTTAAACCTCAAGGAACTTCAGATACCTCCAAGGGGAGGGAGAGAATAAGTGTGGATGTGTTCTGTGATCTGGGGACAGATTGCAAGGATTGTGGAACATGGAATAGTTTAGTGCCGGACATTCAACCAGAGTAAGGGTTTATGTTTTAATGTTTGTCAGATGTGGCTACTGCTAAAAATGCTGCTGTCTCTACTTAGGCAGCTTCATGTAGCTGAGTTTCTCGTTGGAACATGGCTTTCTCTATAGCAGAACATTTCAATACCTGTACACTGTGTAAGAGGAGGACTTGAGACATGAGGAACTTTATTTTGTGTCAAGAGGATTTGAACCCTTCCAGCCTGTACTTGTTTGCACAGGAATACTTCACTTCCAGGGCCATTGGCCGTGCTACTGTCTGAGGGTGTAGAAGTGAGAGTTCGGAAGACAAAGACTCCTACAGCTTTTAAGATGGCTTACGCCAATCCCAGTCTTGACCTTGATGTTAGTGAGGTGATGGAGAGGGCGGGAATGGTTGAGGGGGGCATTACCCAGGTTTGTTAGTACTGCCAAGAATGACAAGTATGTTGATTTTCTCAGGACTATTTGAGGGTGGCTTAGTACAGGTATGTAGGTATTTGAAGTCATCGGCTTACAGCATGTCAGTTTCACATCTCAAGGCTCCTGTACATTACTATATTGCTTCCCTAACAGGCCCTCCCTTTAGGCCCTCCCTCCATGTGCATGAGCACAGATACGTGCCCTCACTCTAAACGCTCTGCCCTAGCTGCACTATTTTTAGGAAGCACTGTGATGAGTAGCCATGAAAGCTCATGTATGACAATCTTCTGTGAAACAGGATGCAAAGTGTGAAAGTTACTGTCTTGCCAATTGAATGTGGAGAGCAGTTTGCTCAAGAAGGGCTTGTCTTAGTTCACACTCAAAAAAATCACTAAGAAACTCTTCCTGCTGCATAATATCCATTCCCCGTGTTTCAGATAATGGGACCTTCCGTGCTCCATGCCTGTCTCCACTTTATTTGTACATGCTGTACATGTGCCCAATATGGCTTGATGGCTTCAGAGCCTCTCTGTTGGGAGATGTGTCTTGTAGAGAGGACTGGTTTTAAGGCCCTCGTGCAAATAGCTGGGCCCCTTGATACATGTGTCCCAAGTGATACTGTTATGCATCTGTAGATCTTCCATGAGGTGCTCAAAGACCAATGTATACTGCCAAATGGAAAACGTGCGCTGGTCTTGGATGTCGGGGCAAACTTCGGATATTTCTCTGTGTTGTCTGCGCTGTATGGGTGCAGGTAAGTAGTGAATTGCAGTGCTAGCTTTGTACTGCTGTTGTAATAGTGGGTAGTTTGTCTGTCCTGCTTGGGTGCAATCGATTGCAGACGTTAGTGCAATGTAGGTTTTCCATAAGAGGATGAATGGTGAAAGATTGCCATTCATTTTCATTCCTTGGTAAGGAGAGGTGCAGAAAGCATTGCGTAGCTGGTTGCAAGTGCTCAGTTTGTAACTTGAGGGTCATTTCCTATTTCATTGTGCAGGGTGATTGCTTGGGAGCCAGTGCCTTTATTTCAGCAGTACGTGAGGTATAATTTGCTGCTGAATAACGTGTCACATCTTGTTGAGCTCCGAGATCGGATGCTGGGAGACGTGGATGGCCAAGAGCAAATCATGATGGTGTGTCATTGGTCGCGTTGAGATGAACAGTTGTGCAGAAAACCAGTCCTGATAGTAGAACAGAGGCTAGAGTATGTTTGAAGAGATACTCGGACAGTGAATGGTTGTTCGCTTTATGCTTTCTGTATATTTGATTAAAACACTGTCCGAGTATTTTTTTCTGGAGAGGTAGTCCTGGTTTCAGACCTGAGGGCATATCAGTAGCCTGCAGTAAAAGAGGTGGAAGGAATGAATCTGGTTGTCAATTAAGGATACTTTAGATAGGACACTTTAAAAACCCACTGCTGACTGGCGCCTTCTCACAGCTCTGCACATCCCAAAACTTAATTCCCTTACTCCAAATCAATGGCTACTACTGTAAACGGGTGTGGTGATCGTCAGGTACCTACAGTGGGCATCTGGGGCACTGCAAGTGTCCACGGGATGAATCAGTTTGAAAACCAGAGTGAGGAGAAAGGCTCAGGGTGTTATGATGAGGGACCCTTCATATATGCTGATTTAACGAATTTAAATGGATCCACTCATTTCAGAGTAATCATTTACGTACTTAGCATCCTGATGTCATTAGTCTCTATGGTGACCATGGTGAATTACCTTCTGGCACGGCTGCAACATTCGAGTGCAACTTCTAAGGCATGGATAGTATTTTGTCTTACATAAAGTTCCTTGCTCTATTCTAATTTTTTCTCAGTTCCTAAAGAGATAAAAGTTCAGACTGAGCGACTAGACTCGGTGGTGGTGGAGGATACACTGCTTCTAAAGGTAAGGAATTACCTTTTGGGGGCTACCACATCTGCAGCTGATGTTGTGATATGACCTTCTTTCATGTGACACGTCCACTCTGGCCAGAACATGTAAAGCATGCCCTCTCCGGCACTATTCATGATAGGTTTATTCAAGTGCTGCTGTAGTGCTTATCCAAGTGATGCTGTTGATCTACACAGCTGCGAATTGTCATGGACAAACATGTTTGTAGGTTGATGTCGAAGGCTTCGAGCCCTTTGTGTTTAGAGGGATGAAGGAGACCTTTCAGAGGCACTCCATTGAGAACATTCTTATGGAATATTCCCCAGGTGACATCTGATCAGGCATGCAGTTAAGGCAACGATTGTGGGATTTGTAAACTTGGGAGTTTTCCATTGACTCTCTCCCTGTCTCTGCAGGCATTGCAGAGAGGCTGTACCCTGGCATAGATGTTTTAGAGGAGACTCCTTTGATGTTGGTAAAGCTTTTGGCCATGGAGTACAAGCTTTTGCAGGTCTGCGCCAAGCGCTGCTACCTCTATGCTCTTGCGTGTTCATCCAAAGTGCCCTAAATTGCTGACATGTTCCCATTTTGAATGCTTCCTGGTTGCTTTTGCATGACCCAATGTGCCCCTCACCACTTTCAAGTGCCAAGTCAGACTGTTGCCTTGATATACTATCACTTCAGAGATTCAGTGACATAGTTTGTGTTTGTGTCATCCCTCTTACCATGCTGTACTACTTTCTGTGGTCGCCATACTTTTTGTGTGGAGAGAGATATGAGTTACCTTCAATGCCAAGGGTCCAAACAGGTGTCAAGAGCTCGCAGGGACTGCCCGTCCCTCTCAGCCTCTTTTCTTCTGTTGACTCCTTACTTAAATTGTTGGTCAACCTACAATGATAGTAACGGACATCTGCAAACTTAGCATCAAGCATAGCTCCACTCTGAGACTTCTCTGAATACTGTTCTGTAAACCATGTAAATCACAGCTCCCTGATAACTATGGGAAGTCGGGGTCTCTGTTCTGGACTGATCCCATTCCGGCGCTCCCTGAAGTGCTGATGGATAATCTTAAGTACGACATACATGACACACGGGAGATAAAGGCACAGCGCTTGGGCTGCCCTAGGAACGAGGCTCTAGCAAAGTGAGAGGAATTCATCGTCTCCTTGAAGTGTGGAATTCTGGGAGATCAGGCTATTTTCCAAGTGTGGACAGTTAAATAATACTTAAAAGGCGGTGACCATGTACTTAGGGATGATCACATATGCTCTTTCTATTCATGTTAGACCTGGCATTGTCCATGAGTTGTTGCCAAGTCAAGCTAAAAAGCCGCGCAATGCAAAAGCCATTTATGAAGATCAATGGAATATACGATTTAGTGTAATCCCTTGTGCCCTTTTTGCTGAGGCGCTGTGTGTGAGGGCTAGGCTTTGGAACAGATAGTTTATGATGCTTGCGTCCGCTATTTGTGTATTAAATCCTTCACTCTATGACCCACCATCTTCAGGTTTGAGGATTGGAGGGACTGCAATAAGCTGCCTGAGGATTTCCATCCAAAGAGTTTTCGCTCCATGTTCTCGTATAACACAAATATCTGGGCGACCAGCAAGACAGCAAAGAGTAGAAGCCTCATGAAAGTGAGTAGGATGTTTATTGATGAACAAAATGAGCACAAGTAGCGTAGTAGTAGCTATGTGTCATAATGAATGTAGCTGAGGTGACTTACTGGAAGTAGACGTGCTACTATGTGTGTAGCATCAAGAGAACAAGTTTGCATCAGATAATTAGAAGAAATTCTAGCCAGGTCTCTAGTATAATTTTTCTCTCAGCTTTGGCAATGAGCGTTATTTCAATGAACTTCCACACTAGTCTACACATTTCCTGCTGCCCCAGTCTGATGGTCCCGCGGGGTTATTCTCGCTAGAACAAGATGCATCAAGGGAATGGGTGTCAAGATCACGACCTGAGAATGGGATTGGAATGCGTGTCTGTTTCTACCTAGAGCCCAAAAATTTAGTTCGCAACAGGTGTGAGGTCAATTATGCTATGAGATCCTATAATGTTTTCCTAAATCCCTAATCTGCTGCAGCGCAGCCCGAATGTTGACATAATCCTGAAGTGTTTTTTTTATTAAAAGTCCGATGTTCAGCATCCCTCCCTTTCCCACTACTACATGATTCAGCTGTTCTTCTGCCTTGTCGTAGGTGTTCTTGTGCGAGTGCAAATAGAACCAACACATCTGTCTTAGCCAGCTGCTTATCTGAAGAGTCCATCGTGCAAAAAGTGGGGGCGAGTGGGAACCTGCCTTACATATCATGAGAAGATGCGATGCTAGCTTCACCATGTGTTATGAGCAGGACATGGTGATAGGGAAGAACAACATCTGCATGCATGCATTGCTCATGAGGAGCTCCTCAAGATCACATTGGAATCAAGAAGCAAATGCAAGTAAGACCAGCTTGGGGCGGATACACATGCAATTCATTTTGCACAAATGCCAAGAACTAGAGGAGTAATTTTATCCTAAGAATGGTTATAGCTTTAGCTGGCTTCCTATTTTATTGTAAGAACTGTGAGGCCTAAACAAAATGCACTGTTCGTGTAGTGTATAATATCGAATTGAGACATATTCCTGTTACTGTTCGAACAGCTAATAACACCTCTTCGGTTACACTTGGAGCCCATCGCAGTTGGTGTACCTGTGGAATCACAATCACGACAGGGACGAGTTCTGTCAATCCATTCAGTGAATGAGACATAAATGTTATCAATCATCCTTTATCCATATTGCTTCAGCATCGACCGTGTCAGGTACTAGTGATGAGCACTACTTGCAAACTCACACAGCTTCCACGTCATCATGTTCTAGTAGTCTCTCCATCAGGGTCTCGCATTTCCCAAATGCTTCATCGTCAACCTCTAAAGGGGTTGATGCCTGTGAGAGAAAAGAAACTATTAGCTCACATAATCTGAGCAGATATATAATGATGATGCAGGGGTATGATGATGCGTCATCAGTACAAATCGGCTTCAGTTACGCGTGTATCGGCCTCATCAGGTATTATGATATAGGGAAACACACCCTGTACACCAGCTCGCTCTCCTCTAAATTCACTTTGAATCCCATTTTAGTAAGAGTAGCGGTTGCAGAGGAGAATTCTTCCACTGGAGTAAACACCTAAATTTTCAGCATGTAAGAATTTTAGCTGAGGAAATTGAAGCTTATGTTTGCAACAAAAATCTTTAGCTTGATTTGACTCAGAGAGTTGTTAAAATTAACCTAGCTCTAATTATGTCTCTTGTTTTTCTCACGGTGTATCTCAGTACCATTTTAGGGGTTAACAACTGCTGTTCATGCTATTTCACTGTAGCATATCTCATCACCTTGTAACTGGTACTGGGGTTACCATCTTCATCCTCAGGTAGGGGACACACATCCTCAGCTCCAGCCTCCATAGCTGCCTCAAATATTATATCTTCCTTGGTGTCTTCAACCAATATGGCACCGCAACGAGCGAAGTTGAACATCACGCTGCCTGGCTCAGCAACCTGCCATCGTTCACACATTTGCAGCTCAAACCTACACTTATCACCATGCTCCTTAAAACTTGGCTGCAAATTATTAAGATCAGAATCAGTCTACAACATACAAGGAACTTAGGTACAGTGACTCTTGCAACTCTGCTCAAAACCATAAGGATCAGAATCTTTTAATGCACAGAAATTCAACATGGTCCCCTGCACTTGAGCTCCTTGTACCTTGCAACCCAATCCTCAGGAAAGAGAGCTCACACAACCCACCTTGTTCCCTGACTTGGTGATAATAGCCTTCACATCTCCAGCACTACGGTTTACGTTGTCAGTGAGACATTCTACGATAAAGCCTGTGCCGCCAGGTCCATATGCTTCGTAACATAGTTCAAGAAAGTCAGCCTGCAAGGTACAGGACAGACATTGAGGGTATTGAACAACAAGGTGGGTTAGATTCAAAAAAATCAAAAAAAGAATACAAAAAGACTTCACTAAATGAGGGTTTCCTTTGGATAACCTCGGATATATTTTGGGCCTAACCAACTCCCAACCGTTGGTCCTCACAGTTCTGTCTGAGGTCTTTAAGAGAAGAGAAGGGTAACTAAACCTGCGTCCTACCTGTTTGGTGTCGGATGCTCTCTTGATATTCCTGTCTATGATGTCACGAGGAACGCCTAGGTCCTTGGCCTGTTTGATCAGAGTATCCAGCTTTGCATTTGTCACAGGATCTGCACCACCAGACTTCACACTGCATGGTAAGAAATAATGGTACCTAATAAATCCCTACATAATATGTATACCTACATGACTCAGTTGTTGTTGAAGGACAGAAGACCTGCCGCAATGACTTACTATTGGATAATCTTCTTTCCAACACGCCCGTAAACCTTAGCTTTTTTGGCATCCGATTTCCCCTATGTTCCAGTTTCCTCGAGCTGTTATAACAGCAAATTAAGTACAATATCCATGCTGAAGAGAGCATCGCACCTTCCTCAACGCAATTTTAGCAGCCCTACGGCCATTGTAAACAACCAGATTTGATCGAGATGTTTGCGGCTTAAGTACAGAGCTTGCTGTATTGTAGCAAGGCATTCTCAGTTTATTCAAAATCATTACAGCAATATGTTTTATTTTCAGGCTTGCATGAGCACTGTATGTGTCAACTGGCATCTATAGCATCATCGATTCTATACCCTCAGGGTCTAGTGTGAGGCCAGTGAAGACTAATGTCGTTTAAGCCGCAATTTTCGAAATCTGACGAATCTTTATTCTTAAAACATGTAAAAACTGTGTTTTCACTCGATTTTACATACATGCCGTACATAAAGGTGTCATATGGAAAAGGAAGTATGACGTTTACCTGTATAGCAACCATCGTTTCTACTCGTCAGAAAATGATTTTAATCATCCTTGCAGCATAAACTTTTGTTGGTCTTGATACCCAAGTCCTCTTTTTCTTCTAGTTTCTTGTCTAGATTCTCAAAAACAAATAACAATACAATATATACTGTCTGTTGAAAATTCTTATATCTCTCTCATAGTAGCTGTTCTGAATCTGGCCTCGAGAGGTTTTACACCTCTTTGAACGTGAATTAAGCATTTAGCGCTTTATTCAGATGACTATATTTGATCTTACTGAACGGTCTACACTCATCTTAAAGAAGTGAGTTTTCTTTGGAAAATGATGCCCCACCTGACTACTGATGTATCATGCCCATGCTATGTTAGGTACGAGAAATATGACTCTGACTTGAAGAAGAAGGGGACCAGCTCTGCATCCGACCCCTTCACAGAGGAATTGGAAGAGCTTGAGGCAGAGGTCAACAAGCTGATGGTCATAGCAGGGGAGGTAGCTCTTGAGACGAACAGAACAGCAATTGCTGCCAAGAATGCAGAGATAAGGCAAGATTGATGATTGCATCTGAGCCTGCATGCAGTTTTGTCTGATGTACTAAATATGAAGGATTAGATTGATTTTCTGTCAGTCACTCTCCTGCTCCTTTCTGTCCAGGCGTGTCAAGAATGTGATGCTCACAGACGCTATTGACTCCGTCTCTAAGAAAGTGAAGAAAGGCAAAGGCATCAACAAGGAGATCATTAAAGATCGAAATCAAAAGGCGAGACCCCCATTAAATAAGTTTTCTACACCGGAGTTGGCATCTGCTCTCAACAATGACCTGGTCACGAATCTGGTCACGAATCTGACCATATCCTACTGTGGTTACAGGTGCAAGATCTCATAGACAAGATATACGCCATACCTGATGGTATGAGCGGGGGACAGAACAAGCGGCCATCCAGGGTGAGCCCTTGTGTACCCTCTGTGCATCATTACCGCATATTACATATTAAAAGATCACGTGATTCACGTTCCTTGTTTTGAGTTTCCCTTGGACTGAGTTTACTAGGAGTGAAGTGCATGTATTGCCTTTAAAAACATGGGTATGCTCACAGCTGCTAAACATCTTATTTTTTTCTTGACCTTTTAAAAAGATGGTAGCTTCTGCCGATCCCTCTGTTGAAGTTTACACAATTCTCTGGGACTCTTGTTTGGATGTTTTAATTCTCTCTACCTGTGCTGCCACAGTATAACAAATTTGACAAGAAGGGTAAACAAGCGACTGTGATGTTGGATCTAGAGAATAATGTGGGTCAGCACTTGGAGAACAACCCTCTGTATTGGCAAGAAAATGAACAGACACAGCAATTTGAGAAGGTAATTGATTTGATGTATCTCATGTTCACGCAAATGTGCATGATTTGTGAACCCCTTTCTCCATAGAAAGCGTCCCTGAATGCTCCTTGAGATAAGTGCGATGACATGTCCATTTCAGCACCTATCTTCAGTCTGGACAATGACCCTTCATATCGCATGCACAGACTTGGGAGACTCGCAAGTTGAAACAAGACGCTCAGCTGGATAGAATAGGTAACACAGTTGAGACCCTTGGGGAGCTCGCAAGAGGAATGGGGGATGCGCTAGACAGGTGAGTTTCTCTTTCAGTCTTTTATGGCATCAAAAGAGCACTCTTAGACTGTTTCTCATACAATAGGATTGGTGTTTTCGAACATGACGAGTTGATGGTGTTGCTTACCTGCAGGCAAGCCCCTGTGCTTGATGATGTAGAAGCTCAGATCAACAAAGTGACTGCCACCATAAAGACAAACAATGTGAAGCTCAAAGGAATAGTACATAAGATGGCTAATGCTAGGAACTTCTGCATGGATGTAGTCCTGATCATCATTTTGTTGGCAATTGGTGGCTACCTGTACAGTGTCTTCAAGTAAAAGTACTCATGAAACGGCCACTACAGGCTGCTGTTGTGCAATTTTCGCTGGTGCTGGCTGCAGAACGAGTGGGAGACCCGATGGTGGTATTTGACGATGATAATGGCTGCTGTGTTGCTGCTGTAAGCCAGAAGGACCAGCTTCCTGCGAACCAAAGGGAAGGACAGCTCGCGAAGCGCCACTGACTGATGTATTCATTTCGGATGCAAGCAGGCAGCTGGCTGTAGGTGGCCTCATAAGAGCTGTGCTGCCGATGTTGCTTTCATCAGCACGAAAGCTGTACTTGTACTGCCATTTTCTGGTTATTGTTTTTGGATGGTTGTTGTAACACTGTGTGTATGAAAACTTACAGTGAAGTGCACCGTAAAGACTGCATGAAGTGCTGTGTTGTGAATACTTAGCTAATGTAATACCCCTGTTTATTTCTAAACCATTTTTTAGTTTCATTTGCATCCTGTCTGCCATGATACCTCCATATTCTTAGCTAATACAATGTACCTTAACACTTTTTTTACTCACCTTGCATTTTACCTGCATGACCTGAGAGAACCTAAATGCAGTAAATCGTAATGCTCAAGTTACACTAGTTGTTCAACATTGGGGAGAAACAACAAAGGCTTACAGCACGTGCGGATTCAAAGATAGGAATATACAGTATGACAGAAATCATTCAGAACATTTGACAAAGCAGGGATAAATTAAGAGGAAGGAGACGACCACAACTCAGGATCTAGATGACAAGGAAAGTGAACTACAACGTGACAGAATGAGAAGGAATCATTTAACATACAGAATTTTGTATTAATTTTATATTAAGGCCGGGCTAGGGTATAAGTTATAACAGGGTTCCTATCTCCACCTACTCGGGAACAATGATCAAACCATACGTACATTAAGTCGCGTCATCATCGGATAACTACTATTGTGCTGCTCTAAATTAAAGATGGGGCGTGACTTCAATTTCTCGATCGACAGAGGTGGAACGTTTACGGATGTCTTTGCTCAGGTAAACAACCCTTTGCTGAGTTTCTTTATTTGTGTCCTTCAATGATTGGGTTTCATTTGGACTACAAGGTGCCAGATCATGATGTTGATATTTCTAGATTGTGCATTAATGGTAATAACAGATAAGTTCATGGATCAAGAAGAAGATCAACTAATATCAAAGCTCTAGATGTTTCACTGAGCAGTACAACTGTCAACTAACTTCATACAGCTGAATGGATATAAGATATGAATCTAAAGATAATTAAAACTCCCATCATCCATTATGCTGGAAGGAAACTTAGAAATCTATAAGAAAACATCAGAATCATGCAACTAAGGCAATGAACTGTAATAAGTAAAATCTCATGCTAATGTTCTCAACATGGAAATAAGAAATCAAAATGGAGATCCAGCTCCCCTGCTCCTAAAGGCTGTCTTTAAGGGAGCTCAAATAAATCTCAATGTATGAGAAAGATAGTCTCTGATCGGACTTGACATAACGTATCATTTCCACATGTAGGGAAGGACTGATGATTGTAGGGAAATAATAGAGATAGGTTCCACATGTAGGGAATAAAGTAAGTTCCACATGTAGGGAAAATACTGAAGATAAGCTTCCACATGTAGGGAAGAAAAGGTTATCACTTCCAGAAGTAGGGATAGTAGGGAAGGAGTAAACAGAAAATCCTTTGATACGGAAATAGGAAAGACACCCTCCACATGAGGGTCTCCTTAAATGCCTATGCTTCCTACCAAAGAAAGACTTACCAAAAGGCACGAAGCAATACTCCCGCATGGAGCTCAAGCTAAATCTCCACCAAGGAGATGATATACACAGAAAGAAACACTAGGACCCAATCCTAGAACAAACTGTGAAACGAGGGTTAAACCTCAAAACCTGACACATATGTCAAGCATGTTAGTAGTTAACAAGTCAATAACAAACATCGATCCTACATCCTATTAGAGACTGTAATCTGAACATGATTTAAATAGCATTGTTTAAGTTATATCTCTTCCTTTCCTTTGCATCTTCCGACATCATCGCGTTTAGAGGGTGTCGCCAGCTGTAATCAGTCATTGTGTAAATCAATTCTCTAATCAATCCTCATCCCAATCCAGGGGATGTTGTTGCTTCTCTCAAGGAGTCAGCCTTGAACATGCACAACCGGGATAAGCTTATGAAGGTGGCATTTGACGGTATTGGGAGCTTCCCCTTGTCTAACATTGTCAAGGCCAGGCAGGTTGGTCAACACAGCAAAAATGGCAGCTTGGAAATTAGGGGATGCAGCAGCTGCCGGCTTCCCCAGCCCTGATGAGCAAAAGGCCATGGAGCAGCAGCAGCGACTGCAGCAGCAACAGAGGCGACGGGATGAAGAGGAGGAGGAGGACTATGAAGAGGATGATGACGATTGAGCCATGTGCCTCAACGACGTGCTGGTCAACAGGTAAAGCAGTGCTTGGTTGGCCAAGTTCGACTCTAAGAAACAGTGGCTAAAAGTGGTTGCCTTTTAATTATAGCCCTGCTGGCTGGAAGCAGGCCTTCTTGTGAAAGCATGTTGAGCCTTCTGATGGTGCATTCAGCACCAAATCATATGAGCTTGGAAGACTTCATGCAGCAAAGGAGGACAAGAAGAATAAGACCATACTGTCAAATGGCGTCTCTGTGCTAATTCAACAGTAGCTTATGAGAGCTTTAGCCCATATCAACAGAAATAATGATATTTGATGGGCCTGCTGTCTCTGGTCATGATATTTGATGGGCCTGCTGTCTCTGATCTTGTATCAATATTCATCATGGGTGTAGGTGCAGCAGAACGTAGTCTCCAAGAACCTTCTGATCTTGTATCAATATTCATCATGGGTGTAGGTGCAGCAGAACGTAGTCTCCAAGAACCTTCTGATCTTGTATCATTATTTATGGGTGTAGGTGCAGCAGAACGTAGTCTCCAAGAACCTTCTGATCTTGTATCAATATTTATGAGTGTAGGTGCAGCAGAACGTAGTCTCCAAGAACCTGGGCAAGGCTGTTCACAAAGTGGAGGTGGCAGCTAACCAGAACATTGTGGGAAGAGCTGTGATAGGCACCGCAGGGGCAGTGGTTGGGACTGCAGGAACAGTAGTGAAGGGTGCAGGGGAGATGGTAGTGGGGACTGCTGGTTTCGTAGCAAGAGGAGCTGGGAAGGCAGCTTCCAGGCTCCGAGGGTATGGTCCTGGTGGTGCTGAAGAGGAGGAAGCTTCCGCTTTGATGGTTACGGCAGGGATAAGCAGAATAGAAAGCCTGGTCGACAAGGAAAGCATCGAGGCAGCAAGATGCTTTATTTGAGGAGGAGGAAGAAGATGATGAGGAGGAGAGACCGCCGCCGCAGAGGAGCAGCAGGCAGGCCCTCTGCAAGTCAGAGGAGGCAGCAGCAAGGACCTTCGCGTACTTCTAGTACTTCTGCCGGTAATCCTAGTCAGCAGAATAGAGGAGCAGCTGGCAGGATGATCAAGAAGAAGTAGAGGAAGAGCAAGATTATCAAGAGGAGGAGGATGGTGGTGGCGTTAGGACTCAAGATGAATCATCAGGAAATGTGCTTACAAAAGGTTTTGGTTTCGTCGCAAGAGGTGCTTTACAAGCTGTCACCAAAAATGGAGACGTATACGTAATTACGTAATTACCAATGGTTTCAAAAAGATTGGGGATGCAACCACGGATGGCTTCAAGAAGCTGGCCGGGCAAGGGGGGGTTAATGACGATGAAAAAGAGGAGGAGGAGGAGGATTACAGCCAGAGGCCTTAGTAAGTGGAAATACATTGATAATGCCCCTATGGCAAATTATACTGACCTCTGAATGACTGGTAGTACTGGTAGCCGTACTCATAAAGACTGGTAATGTGTTAGACGTGTCCTCAGGAACACTCCCTGTTAGTTTACCCATGTGAACGTGCAGGCCCACCTGAATAAAGATCAGGTGACATAACAAAAAGATTCTATATAAGCTGATAGTCATCACATACTGAAGCCAGTATAAATATTCTATATAAGCTGATAGTCATCAAATACTGAAGCCAGTATAAATATTCTATATCAGCTGATAGTCATCACATACTGAAGCCAGTACAAAGATTCTGTATTGAATGATATTTCTAACTGAAGCCAGTTTAATTACAGGGTACTGCTCTTTGAGGCTGAATCAATGGCTGATGATGAGACCACTACTAGATGTTTCCCCATGAAAGTATGAGACCTAGAGACCACTACTAGGTGTTAAGTCCCCATGAAAGTTTATACCTGAACTGTGTGTTTCTTCAGCTCAGTCGCAACTGGCTGAGCCTGCCGCCCAACTCTGGCAGAGGAACTCCCATGATGGCTGGGAGAGCTGGGGCTAAGGGTTGAGCCATGAGAGGCAGTAGCAGTGGGTTTGTCTGATGGAATTGAGGTGGATGCCGCAGTGCCAGATGACGAGCAGTCTATTCCTGAAGATGAGGCTATAGGTGCAGAAGGCCTACTAGGATGGGGAGTGCTTGCCAGACTGGGCGGTGTGTGAGTGCTGATACTAGCTGATACCTGATGATGGTACCGACAGAGATGATGGGGAAGATCTAGGTGCGGTAGTACTGCTGGTAGTACTGCTGGCAGGTTGCTGTATCTTTTTGTAAGTAACAGATGCCATCTCCACAGCCATCCTGACCACAAACTCTCCATAAGTAGCAGGATTAGCCTCTCCAAGCTTGGCTGTGTGGCATCATCATATATCAAAAGAAGGGTTAGACAAATGTACTAGCAGTGGTGTTGAAAAGAGCATCCATCATACGAGAAGAGCCAGTCATCTTCAGGCTCTGAATGTAAGGAGGGTTGAATTACCACCTACATGCAATATCAACTAGTGTCCATCCTTTTATGATGTGGCATGGGCTCTGGACTATTTATTGTAACAAGAAAATATAAGAGTTGACAATCAAATGTTTTTGTCCTTTACTGCACATACTCAAGGCTGCACCTTAGATTACGGCTTACATTTCATAAGTTGCGTGAATAACCCTAATGTCAGACTGTAGTTACTCAGACTGATGTTCCCTCCCCTGAATGATGACCATGCCCCAGCCAGCATTACGGACAATGCCGCCTTCACTACCTCCAGTGCCATGACGACAGCACTGTTGTCAGCAGCAGCTGCCACAGATCTTGGGCTTGCCACTGATTGCCTTGACTGGGTTTTACCCACAGAATGTCCAGCTGACTTGGTATCTGGTAATTGGTTAGTACTATGTTCTGTAGCAGTAGGCGGCAGGGATGGTGAGGCTCCTCTAATGCTTGAGGCCTCCTCATTATGTTGTCCTGCTGAAATGGTAGTGCTATCATCTGAAGACTGTCCATATGATGCAGATGCTGGTGCCTCAAGTTCTGTCCTGGCTAGTAATCCACCTTCACTGCTACCTGACAAGGTGTTACCTGTAGGCAGGGAGCAGTTGGAGCAGTTGGGCATTACATCAGAAGTTTGGGGTGCGGTTGCTCTGCTTGTGGCGGACTCAGCAGCTGATGAGCTTCTGCTGTCAATGCTTTTGTTCATGGGAGCTGCAGCTGCATCTGGTGAAGTGCTATCAGGAGGGTGAGCATTGGATTTTGTTATCTTGCTGCGCACGCCACCTGCAGGGGAAGCAGCTAGGTAGCTGCTAGAGACAGTAAAGCTCTGTCGCTGACGCTGATCCTCCATCCAGTCCTCGAGGTAAGCAGTTCGGACATTGAGACGCTCTGGAAGTTGAAGGATCAAAGGGCCTGCCAGCATAGCCAGCAGCATGATATACAACGTTATGGGATCTTGTATTATGGAGGTATGAACGTCATTTATCTCTATACATAACAAGATGTACAATAACCGACCATATCAACTACAGCCGCAGTGCCCCAGCACATACTATGCCCCCCTACCTCCATTCTAGTCATACAGCATGGTCAAGCATTAACCATCATCCCAGCACTATATAATCTGAATGCCTTCTCCTATCCTTTAAGTAACCAGATGTACAGACGATCAGAAAGGTGAGGCCTTTAACTAATGTAGCTGCCATCATGACTGAGCCTTAGGCCCTGGCCAGTGTGCAATCTGATTACTTCACAACAAGATATGAGTCTTGAAGTGCCTTGACTTGTTCTGAACTTTGAGGTGAGGGCTCTTGCTCAATTCTGATGCTGTTGCAGATGTAAAGGTATCATTGGAAACCTTATAATATACACTTTAAAATTGATCACAAGATTTATGGTCAAATAATGAAGCATGAGGGTGTGAAAAGGCCTCACAACACATCCACTAGGCTGATTTGCAGTAAAAAGTTAAGGTTAGATCTTTTCATGTGGGCTGAGATCTGATGCCTGATGATTTAAGGATTTGTTAATATTACTTATGGCCTTAAATTCAGGTAACTGTCACCTTGATGCACTGAACTTCTGAGCTCTGGGGTCAAAATCTGCAAGGGCTTTTTGAAGGAGGGTGGCAGCTCAGCCCATGAAACCAGATCTTTTTAGATACAAGGAGGCTTTGCTAAAAGTGATACAGCAGGTTTGAAGCCTTACATGAGTACAATAGCTCCCTGCAATTTCATTTTCAAATGTTGACACATGCCTATGCTGTACAATATAGAAATTCACAGCATTTTTATGAGAAATTTAGTAGGACTTTTTTTAAAGACAGGTTTGAGACTACATTGCTTCACACATACATCAAGGATGGGTAATCAGAGCACATCATCTCCTTTGCAATGGTGTCAACATTCATGATCCTAAGCCTCATTCAAAATGGCCACATATTCTTGAAGATCTCAGGGTTTTCCCAAAACCTTTTCTTTTGTCCAACCCTGAACGTCTCACAAAGTTCAGTCATACGTCAATTCAGCCATACGCTGTGACAGGAGAGCATATATTATTGTTTACTGCATTTTACTATTTTTCTATTATTTTACTATTTTTAAATCCTACAATTTAATCCTTTTGATGGATATGTAAGCAGCATCAACAATGCTAGATACACCCTCTCCTGTCTTGCAGCTCATTCGTGGCAGGAGGCATTATGTTGCTGAGAATCGTATTAAGAACTAAATGTACCAATTAATGAAGGCCATGGACCACATGCACCGCAATGGAATTTTCCACAGAGATATCAAGGTAAGGATGGGGATCTCATAGCGTCAGTGCACTTATCAGCCTGTACCGAATGGCCTTGATGACAGGAAAAAGAGAATCATCTGAAATCCATGGAATTTCTCCAAACCTGAAGATATTCTTTGTGCACAAATCACTTCGCATGTCATGTTAACCTCACGGCCTCTAATCAGCGTGATAACATCTTTATCATATTTTCATGCAAATCCTTAAACTTTTACTGGGTCTATAAATGATATTCTCATTGTTTTTACAGCCGGAGAATATCTTGATCATGGACGACTGCCTGAAGCTTGCCGATTTTGGAAGCTGTCGTGGCATCTACAGCAAGCAGCCTTACACTGAGTACATCTCTACTCGATGGTACTCGATGGTACCGTGCGCCCGAGTGTCTGCTCACAGATGGATACTACAACTACAAGATGGACATGTGCGTCTGTAGTGACTAAGAGCTGTAAGGAAACTGTATGAGCTCTATGGATACATATTAATATTTTGTAGCGTACTCTTACCACTGTTATTTGTAGTCGCAGTGGTATGATGCTGGATATTTTTTTTTTGCTGGTCTTTTAATAAATCTCAGGTTCAACTATGCATTGTAGTTGCTTCTTTAAGATCTCACAAGTAGCCAAGTTACTTCTGAATCAGAATCGCATCTGACTTTCAGGATTAACTGTAAAAATATTACTTATGTTGATTCATTTTCTCAGGTGGGGTGTGGGTTGTGTCTTCTTTGAGATTGTATCTCTCTTTCCGCTTTTCCCTGGGACCAATGAACTGGATCAGATCCAGAAGATCCACAACATCTTGGGCACGCCGCCACCTGAGCTCCTTGCGAAGATGAAGGATGGATCTCAGCATATGGATTTCAACTTCCCACCTAAGGAGGGCTCAGGGATTCCAAAGGCGGCTTTTTTTATCACCCGTAGAGAACGATTTCCCTAGCTTCAAGGACATGTTTTGAACTTCAAACTATACTTATATCGCCACAGAAACTCGAACACTCAAGTTTGTCCTACGCAAGCCTCCAGGGATCTGAGTGACCATTGTTTACACCTAAATCATGAAAGGTTTTAGTGTACTGATGCATCATGAGTAGCAGTTAGCTCATATAAAGATTTGACTACCGCTAGCACACTAACGCATTTCAATATTGGTTTGCATGTAACCACAGGCTTCAGCATACTCTTCTCAGTACCCAGTGAATAGAAGTTACAGTGGAATGATGTCATCAGCACACAACAACAGCAGTCATTTAACATCCAGTCTTCAAAAAGAGCTGCGCTCAACCCGTGTTCGCAATTACTATTTCCCACTAGTGGACAATGTGGATTGCTCAAGATGGGCAGATAGTAGTTAGAATCCTAATCTTGCAGCACAGCCTATGCAATACAACTCTGCCATTTGCCTTTGCCAGACAACCATCTCTACTTGGCACTGGAAATCCACGCATGCCATTTGATAGCAACAGCATTCTAGAAGAAGATCATGGTTTTCAGGAGGAAGGCAGACCTAATCAGCTATATAATGTACAACCTAGCATGCATCAACGCGGTCCCATTACTGAAACAACAACTGGCCCTTCAGGTGATGAGGTCAATTTTTGGGAATGTTGAAATTGATATCATTAAAGCTCACAGAATTATGAGATATATGAAGCTTCACTGAATACAACATGCTAAATGTAGTGCACCCGTAATTACCGTAATGAAATACAGGAAGCAACTCACTTTAAATTATTGCAAACAAGTCAGCATTGCTTACCACTTTTGTCCATTCAGGGCATGACAACTTTGCATGGCTGGCATCAGATCCACCAGTGGGAGATATTGATGACTTGTTTGATCCTGAGTTATTGAGCATGTTGGAGGAAGCATCAAGCCACATGGGTAATACAGTAGTTAATGATGGCAGCACCTCTAACGCTTACGCTGGTGGTAGGAGTGAGGTTGCTGATGACACACCTACTGACATTAACTCTACTGCGCGTGGAACCATGAGTGATGGGCTGAGTGGATACATTCCGTCAGAGCAATGGAACCGCATGGCAGTGGCTGCAGGGCCAATGCCACCTTGGAAAGCATTTGGAGGTAGCAGACGCATGATGATGCTACTGGACTAGTGATATGAATACATGTACAATTCAATAAATTCTGCAATGATTTTATTCTTGCCTTCTCCTATTAAAATTACGTCCATTAAACATTATAATTCGGCCCAAGAAGAATGATCTGAAAATCCTCACCGGATTGAATACCTAAAATCCGCACCACGACTGGAAATTTTGGCTCATGCATCTGCATTTGTACCGTTTAAATCGTGTCTATGTTCAAGCTTTCGATATCACCACCTTAGAATGATGTGTATCCTGATCTATTTTACGCGCACAGACAAATATGTGATAAACGTTAGCTTATGCTAGATAGATCATCACACCTTGTGATAAGCCTTGTTATCTCAGCAGAATTTGCAAAAATGTCTTGTCCACTAGGGTCATGGTTAAGACTAAAGCGACAGAGCAAGATTCGGTCTACATCACATGTGATCGCCCTTCTCCTTCTCATTCCCTGCAGCACACCCGACAATCCACGATGGTGAGTCGTCATGGCTGTCTGTGAAACTATCCCCAATTGGTGTTTGCAATCAGAATATAAAAGCTGTGCTGTTAATCTTTAGTCCTTCATATCGTACAAGGATTTTATGGAAACTGCAATCTACTGACTGATATTTAAGTAGATGGCGCTGTACTTGCTTCAAGTGCGGATATGATGAGTGTTGGATGTATGATTTATGGGACATATTATGCTTGCATCAGTCTGCATGAGTCATGTGATGATATTTTCTTTCTCTGCACAAGCATTATGTATGTCTTCTACGCACCTGCTGTACAAAGCTTGCATTTTCATCGTTATGCAGCACTCTGCTTCATGCAATTTTTTCTGTCTTCAAAGAGCTACAAGCAGCTTTTATGCATTAGAATCTTCCTGCCTCTATCCCTGAAGGTTCATGATTGACTTCAAATTTGTGCGAATGATGAAGCGCTTCATCTCCCTGGAAGAGCTGAAGGGGCACCAGGAGGGTGGCGACTTAGAGGGCATGCCGTTATTTAAGCAGATGTGGCATTAAGTATACAATACGCCAGGGTGAATGAGTATGAGTTGCACCCGTCCGTTGAGAGTACAAGGATTTTATGTTTGATGGTGCAAGGTACCTTGAGGTTATTGTGGCTCAGTTTCTAATCATTATTACTAAGCCTGCCAACGCATGTGAGACTGAATGACATTTGAAATTATATATTACTCAGTCTCTGCAGCTGTAAAGCAAATACACAGCCATGATGCCTTCATGTCTTTTGTGTACCAGGTAAAAATGGTCTTTGTCTCACTGCTTTGTATTCCTTACTTATTGCTTCATGCTTTACAGTCTAGGCTGTCGATCCAGCCAGTAGCAAGTCACCATGTTTTTTGTTGAAATTAGAGGAGCAACCAGCTACCAATGTCCCGAACGGTTATGTGGTGTCCAGTTAACAATGCTATAAATAAGTAGCATTACACTGCTGAGTAAGTAGCATTACACTGCTGAGTAAGTAGCATTTAAGCATGTTCCTTTCTTCAGAACTTACATTATGCTCAAGCGTAACCTATCATGCATTTCTATAAATAACGCTTATGATTTCATGCTGGTTATAAATCCATTATTGTTGAAGATAAGAATGTAAGGAGAATGTATCATGTAGTATATGTAGTAAATATCATGTAGCAGTGGATCATGTGCATTCAACTTCACTACAACAGAAATCTGTCACATGAGCAGTACTGCACTCAAGTCTACCTAATCATTTGCCAACTACTGTCCATTCAACCAGACTACCTAGCTCCAGGTATTGTATTGAACCAGTTCTGTACCCACTGAATGACTGGATTGACATAAGGGAAGTTGGCGCGGTAGGACTTTGTGTAGTTGTCCAACTGATACCAAACCTGGGCACATATCGCAAAGAAACGCTAGGAGGGATCATCAGATACAAACATGCTAGGTTTGTCTCAATAATGAACTGCAGGAACTAGATCCTGCTGCAGGAACAAGCAGGGAAACGATTGTATGACAATCGTCTCCTGCTTCACTGCTGTAACAGACTTAACAAACAAGTTTGTTTACAAACAATATGCATTACTCAACAGTCATCTCAGTCTACGCCATGAATCATGCGACGGGTGATGTCATGCTACCTGTCTGTGGGCAGCAGATGACTCAGGAGTCAAGAATCGCATCTTGAGCATGTTCCTGCGACAAGGAGGACCAGAGGCGGAGACAAAAGAAGTCGTGAGGGCTGAACCTTAACCCTGAACTCTAAGATCTCAAGCATAGTATGGGCATATACAAGGCTATCAGGCTCACACTCAGAGAGCTGATGAGCCTTAAACCCTTACTGCATTACACTGAAATATTTTCACAATGCATAATATGCACAGCCAGCATGATTCTTATTGTCAAGGTGTGATAATATTCCTTTAACCATGAAACTCAACACTGCTAACCACTATCCTCTAAACTCAGGTAGTTACTGTATTCATGACGTATTCAAGTACAACTGTTGCCATGATATCTTTTGCAAGGCACAGGAGACCTCACCAGTAGAAGAAGACGAGCATGAAGTTTCTGTTGGGTGTGATCAATAGACCAACCACCAGGAACCCCAAAGCTACCTCACACCACGTTGTGGCAGTGTCCAGAAGGGCCTGCTTACACACAAAAAGACAACCTCGATTTGGAATGGTGCAGACCTGTTGGCATTATTGCTTTGGGCAACAGATGGAGGAGGCCTGTTGTTATGACATTCTAAAGCCCAGTCATCATCAGATTGCTTTATCAAGGTTCAAATACTAACTTTCTGAAACACAACCCCTCTTTTTCCTCATGCATTTTTCATCTTACATGGCCCAGTTGTTGCGCAAGTTGTAACACAAATGCAAAAATAAATGTGAACAAGGGGAAATACATGCCTATCAGTATGTGCACATGATTTCTGCCTCACTATCAGAAACTAGTAGCTCTATGACTTAAGTTCATGTTCTGATACTATGCTGATCACATGAACATGATTTCAAGGTCACCGTAAGTGAAGCGCAAGGAGAGGGTGTAAATATCCTAGTAAGAATTTCTTAATAATCCTCATAACATGAAGGAGCTAACACAAACTCCGGACATTAAGTCCTACAGCCGAATACTCACACTTCTACTACTGATCCAAGCGTAGGCTTTGGACCCCAAAATCTGCCAGAAAGCAGAGGTAGAAAACTTCTTGGCAGCGTACTGCAGGGACTGGCGTACTGACACAATTAAGAGGGGTGCCATTGCCAGGGTCACAGAGGATCTTAAACCACCAAAACTGAAGGCACACATCCCATAGAAGAAGTCCGTAGAGCTCATGGCTTGTTGCAACCACATCTGATCAACAAACGAGGGGAACAAGAGGGCTGAAAATGTCTTTAAGCATATAATTGACAACAAGAGCCCGCTCCAGCAAGAAAGCATTACAATTTAAATGATGATACTGAGCTCTGACACTTCAAGTTCAAGACATTGAGGTAGTAAACCCTAAGCCTGTTTCGCGGTTGCTGGTGTTGCTCACCATCAGCCCATTCCAGTGGAAAGGGTAAAGAGTTGGAGCTCCATACTTGGTGACCACTTTGTACAGCTGAGTGAAAACCCCAATGCGCATGAACCACCTGCAATCAATCCACAGTCAAAAATATGTAACCAAGGAGGATAATACATAGAGTTGAAAATTGACGACTACATGACCAACGAGGCCTGCAGAAAGACCCCTGATTTACACAAACAGAGCTCCATAAGTGCCACTATTGCTCTTGACATTGCAAAAATTCATGTGCACACTTGTGTGTATTATCTTCGCTAGAAAATCTAACTGATCCTGAATAATGCACATGTGTTCATAACTGCCTGAATGCATTTTCATCCTCCAGGCATGACAGAGCATGGTTTATGTGCAGAGTGAATACACATGATTTCTTTCAAAACTTGAGTATCAGAGTAACTCACGTGTAACATCGAAGAGAGCAGCTGGAAATAGGTAAAACAGGGAAAGTATGGAAAACAGCGCACAGGAGCAACTGCGAGGGAATATGTTCGTAGACACATATTAAAGGTGAACATCACGGGTGAATATTCTATCAAAGTATGTTCTAAAAATCAACATGAAGGGAATAAACTTGTTTTTGCCACACTCAGATAACAATTCAGAGGTGTCCATCTTACCAGTACGTGCATGGCAAATATACGCAGCTGTGTACTTTCATCCCCTATCAGATTTGTCTGTGTTGATGATCTCCATGAGTTGGGTGGAGGTATATTGGAGGTGCTAGAAGAGGGAGTTGATCGAGGAGGTGGAGGGGCTGACTGCTGCTGTTGAGGGGGGACTGCTCGGGAGGTGAAGGGTTGAGAGGCTGGTTTTACAGGTGCATTAGCAACCCATTCGATCTCAAACTCCTGATCAACTTCTCGCTTGTACCATTTGGCCTTTACTCGCTGCAATGCTGCAACGGCATCCACACCAGGTAGCTCGATCGTGCGCACGTATGATTGCCATTTCGAGTCCTCGTCAAAATTATAAGATCTGTAGACAGTGATTTTATATGACAATAATCGAAGAACTTTCTGGTAAGAGAGGTACAGTTTGATGTGTCCAATTACCTGAAAGCATCTACTTTCGACTCTTTCGACATACCTCTTCTTACTGTTGTATCGTAACTACGCAAAAATGGGAGAATCAGCCCCTGTACCCTAACCCAAAAATGGGAGAATCAGCCCCAGCCCCTGTACCCTAACATCTGCTGAGGCGTCGTAGTGAGCACAAAGCACGTGTTCGTTCTCGATCACTCAGTCAAATCTGTCAATCACAAATATGCAGGCATCATGTAAAAACAGAATTTTTGTCCCCTTGTTTCCTTGCCCTCTTCATTAAAATATCACAGTAGATACTGGAGCGAATCGCAGGGATGACAGTGAACGAAAAGCTCCTTCAGTATCTTCTTACACAATCTACCAACGTATCTGTTTCAGATGCAGAATGTTCAGGGCAAATATTGGAGCTGTGGGTCCCTGCCGCTTTTTTAGGCAATGCTTTCGCAGTGTACTGGCTATTCCGAGCCATGATGTTGAGCCGCAGGCACCAGGTTGCGTCTGAGGAAAAGAGTCAACGACAGCAGAAATTCAAATTGCAACTGCTGTTCCAGCGTCTTTGTTTCCGAATGATAGATCGAAAACCAAGCGTGGTCGATGTTGAGAGATGCACTCCACCCTCGAACATAAATATCAATTCCTCCACAAAGAAAGGTAAATTCTACGTCACCTGACAGTGCACTACAGGGGATTCACAATGGCGACACCCACGACGTCTCACTCTTCCAATGAAGTTCTAAATGCTGTGATTTGTTCCAAAAATAACAGAATATTCGTTTCGAGCAAAAGCATGAGAATGCCCTCTTGAAAATGAGTAGTCTTGTTGTCTCTTCTTATAATCTCCTGAGAACAGTACAGATCAGGGAAACTTCAATAAATGGACTGACAAGCCTCAGCCTGGGCAGCCAGAACAGCTTGTATCTAACAACAAGAGAACAGCGTCCACGACCAGCAGGGCCATCCGCCGCACTCCCCACCTGGTCCTCAGATATGTCAAGTGTCAGCAAAGGAGATCCAGCTTCTTCTGCTACAACTGCTTCTGTAGCTGCTGCTTCTAGCCATGAAGCATCTTGCATTGTTCATATTGACGCAATTTGCCCAACTCTTTCAACTGCTGCTTCCATAACACTTACCAAAACAGGCTCAGAGGTTGTAGTCCAGGAACATGTCAACAATGAGATCAGTGCGTCAATAAAGAGAGGTGCTGCTGCTGATGCAGTGTCCCCTCACCCAGGCGCTGGTGCCACTTCCAGTGATGCTGCATTTGAGGTACAACACAGCACTCATCCCAATGCGGACATATTATGGGATATGACCGCAGATGAGCACCTCATCCAACATGTTGATGAGGACCTCATTGCTGAAGAATCACTGACAGAAGTGAGGGCATCTGTAGTGCAGAAACTGTGTCCTGTGAGTACACCAAGACTGACACGATTTTCAATTATTAGGCAAAAGTGCACCATTGCAACCATGACCTCTACTTAAAAGGCATAAATGTCATATACAACCATGTCATATTCTGTTTTTGCAGTACATCACGCATTTGATACTCACTGCAGTGTGCTCTACAAATTGATGTTATCAGCATCCCACAAGATTGCTGGTATGTTCCACTCACTCCAACTTCCAGAAATATGGCTGTAACAGCAGTCTGGTTACTAACAGTCCGAAGAGCCGGAAAGTAGAATGACCATCCTTTCAAAACCCAATTGCCTGCGTGTTTTGCAGTTTTTTACACTGTACTCCCTTTGTTTTGGACTCTACAGGTGACGCTGAGGTGGCAGGACATTAGGTGTGTGCGAGGTTATTGTGGAACAGTAGTAGGCACCTGGCAGCACACAGCTGCAGCACATCAGGGTGGTGTTCCTAACCTGGCAGCTTCTGTTCAGGGAGGTCTTGACCAGCAGCAGCAGCTGCAAGCAGCGGGTATAGGTAGCACAGATGTGGAGAAAAGGATGCAAGTGATCCTGAGTGATGTGTGGGGAAGTGTGGGACCCGGGGATATGATGGCCTTGATTGGACAATCTGGGGCAGGTACTAGTCCAACACACATTACCACACACTAATGATAGTGATGCCCTCTCATAACTTCATAACTATGCCAGGTGAGGAGGTACCCAACAGTGACTTGACTACCGCATGTCATGACCTGTTATTGTCATAATGCCGACTATTGCATTACAAACAACGTGAGCCATAGGTTTGTGATGGCTCAAGTCAAAACAGGGGCCACGCAGCCCTCAAGGTGTTGCTTGTCCTTCTTGATGGTTTGCTTCTCATCTCACGTCCTTGACTTAAACTGCAGGCAAATCCACACTTCTTGACATCTTGGCGCTGAGACTCCCCTGCAGCAGTGCCGCCATGGTAACAGGGATTGTAGAGGTGAATGGGTTGAGAAGAGCAGGTATCTGCAAGAGTGTTGAGGATTCTGGCACACCAGCAGTGCTTCAAATTGTGGCAGTGGATGAGAAGGAGCTTGGGGATGCAGGCAGGAAGGGAGGAGGGAAGGGACACCAGAAGGGCCGGTGCAACAGGGATGACCAAGACCAAGCAGGAGCGGCGGAGTTTGTGAGGGAGCAGGCGGTACACTGTGTTCAATGGAACAATGGCCAGTGTCTGGGGAGAGGACCACTTGGTGAGCAGCAGCAGCCACAGGCAGCTGTCCATGGTCTTCATAAAGCAGCTGAAACAGCGCCCTCCCAGGTGCCAGCCAGCGCTCTTGATGGCAATGCCTCCACACAACAACCAGCAGTATCATCCTTTTATGAGCCAGCTGAATCTTCTTTCTTCCATGCTGATGTTAGCTCAAGGCTGAAAGCTGGTGTGAGCAACAAGCAGGATATTGACGTACCTAAGAGCTGCCAGTGTCTGACTAATGTTATGTCCAAAAACACATTCTTGAACCTGTCATCTTACATCCCTCAAGTGAGTGAAAGGGGATATATCTCATTTCAGCTCACCAGGTTCTTGAATGTCTTGTAATACCTCCCTTCAAGACTGTGGGGTTTGCTGCTGTAAACATTGCTATGTCTGCCACCGTCCTCATTTCTAGCACAAATGTTCATCACCACAAGCAGAATGCATTTTGCTGCTCCATATTGCTTCCTTTTATATCCTCTTATCTGATCTTGTCAGGCCTTGTGCCACCTCCTCCACAGTCTGTTCCTCACTTTCTCCTCTCAGGACGATGGTCACTTACCACCGCAGCTGACTGTGTCTGAGGTGCTATTCTTCCACGCCATGATGCTTCTACCAACAGTCACTAGCAGGTAGTCAGCAGGACAGTGTACATCTTGTAGGATAAAGAATTTAAGGGTCTTGGGGCGACAGGACTACTTAAGCTCATAGCCTGGTACTCTATCAAACATGTTTGCATGACTACAACTTACTCTTCAGCATACCTTGCTGACTTGCAGAGCATTTGTTTGTTTTGTCTCCTAAAAAGTTATGTCTAAAAAAAAGATTTCTAAAAAAGAAAAGATTTCTAGAGAAGATGTTTTTCCTAAAGAGTTACTTTCTGCTGAGCAGGGCGGAGGTGAATCTGAGAGTGAGCAGTGCCCTAGAGGTCATGGGTCTCCAAAACCAAGCAGAGACATTGGTGTGTGCATGATCAAGCCCCATCTACCCTCTTGGATTGCTTATCTTGTGTCTTCTAAGTAATAAGCAGCTGGGCATTGTTTGTAGCAACTGCAGTAATGACTGGATATTCCTAAACCTTCAACCGCCCTGTCAGGTTGGGGGTCAGCTAATGGGTGGCCTGACGCTGAGGGGAATAAGCGGTGGAGAAAAGAGAAGGCTGGCCATTGCGGCTGGAGTGCTTGCGAGGCCCTCCATCATGTTCCTGGATGAGCCCACGAGTGGTGAGTAGATCATAATGAGCCTGCAGTGATGACTAAATCACAGATAATCATACTATTTTTTTAAAACTCGGCGTAAGCTTAAGAATGGCGTAATTCTCCCAAGCGATGGAGTGGCTCATTGTAATGCTTTGTGGTAGAATGCTTGAATCTCATGATCTTATACACTGAATTATAGGATTTTTAAGAGTACAACACCCACACCATGTTTGGCTGCAACATAGGCATGGTTACATATGCGCCTATCATTTAGTTATTAGTTACTCTGGTTACTGTTGACCTCCACTCCAGGACTTGACAGTTTCTCAGCACTGAGCGTGGCGGCTTACCTAAGGGCACTTGCCACAGCTGGGCACACGCTGTTGATGTCTTTACATCAACCTAGAGCTGCCATCTGGAGCATGTTTGACAAAGTAGGGTTAATGGGTTTAGTAGGTGGTGAAAGAGCGCTGAGCTGGGTGGATGTGTGTGTAGTGCTCTCTGGTAAGTAATGTTTCAGCTATTGCATTCTGGGTACTAAAAAGTAATTATCTCCACAAGGTGAAACTACCTGGTATGTATTCCTGGTTATGAAAGATGATGATCAGCATGATATGCATAGAATTCGGATAAACCCTCGCAAATGTTCCTGCTGCCAGTGGAAAATTAGTTGAAGACATAGGTTGATTCTTGATCAGATGACCCACCATCCATTGCTACAAGCAGGTCCTGCTGCTGAGTCATGGGTACATGTTATTCCAAGGCAACAGGCTGGACCTTGTGCCATGGTTCACAGGCCCAATCATGGATTTCAGGTATTCTTTGCATCCCTTGGCTGCAATGCCCCCCTTGTTTACAGCTTTCTGATGGTGTGTGTGTGTGTGTGCATTCATGCTTTCTCACAACTTGGACAGGCACAGAACCAATGAAAGCCATTTTGTATGATCAATAGACCTTTGACTATTTGAATGCCTCCATATTTACAGTGGTAGCAAGATAAAAGCAGACAGAGACTTATATGCACGTTGTACAAACCTTATATTGCATTGCTGTAAATGCCTGTTATAGATTATTTTTACAGTTTGCTGAATCCCATTCACTTAATGCTTCATGGTGTCTCACGTCCTTGATCACAGTTTTGAGGCCAGGGAACATGGTGTCCCCTCTGATTGGATTCTGGATATACTTTCTGGGGGTCATGGAGATGAGGAGGAGCAACAGCAATGTACAATGGTGCCAGGTACAGCAGAGGAGGAGCAGCAGCAACAGTGTGCACTGTCGCAACTACTTGGTGGGGAGATGCCAGCAGCTGGTGGAAATGTTCCACTTGTGGGCATGCCCCTGATCTCCATGAGGTAATACAGGCTTATGATCTAAGATCACCATGCTGCCCAAATCCCCAGCAGAGTTCAAGGTCCGTGATTGTAAAACCTGTGATTTCTTGTTTGCCTTCGTAACGTGTTACATCCATGTTTGTTCACAATACCTGTGCAGCCCCCCTCCCCTTGTGGTGCTGTCCAAAGATCTGTCCAGAGTCTTCCATGCAGCCCATGCATTTGCCAGCATACACAAGGCAAAATGTGCTGCTTCTTCATGGGGGAAGGACCCTGCTTCATCAGGATTGCCCCCAGCAGCAGTTACGACACGTGTTAGTGACGCGGTTTTTGGACCATCAAGGGATGCGTCCAGCCCTGTCTGCAAACGAATTGATGCAGTTAAAGGCATCATTGCACACGATGAGAGGGTTTTGTCCCAGCTAGTCACTCCCAACAGCAATGGCTTGCTGCCTGTTAATACGGTACTTTCTTCTGACTCATCATTGCATTGCCATGAAAGTGATTGCTTTCATGGCAAGTCACATAAGAAAATTTGCAATCAGGACATTAAGAGGAGAGCAGGGTGGAGCAGGCAGTTGCAGGTGCTGATGTGGCGGGAAGCGCTGGTATCGCTCCGGAACCCTGCTGATGTGGCGGGTCGCATGCTTGTGTTTGTGTGGATTGCACTCTTTGCAAACTTCATCATCTACAGCGCTCAGGTGAGAGGGGGGATTTGAGTTGTATTTTGAAATTCTCATTCAAGTACACAGTCTTAAGGGGACAATCATCAGAGCTTTAGGAAAAAAAGGGGATACGTTAGATACGTCTATTGTGTGGCCAACTGGTGATCATTGATGCCATTCTGGATGCCTGAAGCTTGCATTCCTGATGCAGTAGCAATTGTTGTCTCCTATGCCTCCACATAAGCATTTCCTCCCCTGTAAAATAAGAATATTGCTGATTTTTTTAATGGATGCTTCTGCTACACAGGGAAATGCGTCATCTATCAATGAGAGAGTGGCCTGGCTATTTGCTCAACTCTTTTTCTACTTGGTCATACCTTATGTCTTCTTCTCTCTTTTCACAGCTGATAAAAGAGCTTACCTGGCAGATATGACAGCAAGGTGAGTCGACCTCTGTCACACTGCCCTTAACTACAGTGTTAGCTTAGACCAATATGTGCATTGGTTGTCCTTGCACAGTGGAACGGTGCAGGAAAGTGAAGTTGCTGATGTTACGCTGCTCCTCCTTGAGATGTAGGAATTAAGGTTGTGATAAGAGATTTGCAGAGAAGTGTCAAATTGTTGTAACAACCTTATACAGGCTGTACAGCCCCTTCCCTTACTACATGGCTAAGGTGTTGGCGACATCCCCTCTGAACATTCTTATTGCCTTGGCTTTCGGGTGCATCGCATATGGCATGTTTGGGTTCCGCCACAAGGTGTTATCCGCAGTCCAAGTAGGTAACTTTGGGATGAGGTGCACATGAAGAGTAAGTAAAATAGGAGAGGAAACAGCTTGAGCGCTGTCTGCTACATACTTGAGATCAGGAAATGCACTGCATACATTTCTCTTACATTTCTCTTGTGGGAAGCTGGAGTTCCCCACTTTTGCAACTCGAAACAATGCTGAGCGCCCACTACATGGTCGTGCTTGTTATTTTATTGCTCATTTGCAGAGCTTGACATGCACCACACTGTTCAGCCTCATCTCACTCCAATGGATACACTTTGCCTCCGCCGCTACACCTAATCAGGACCTTGCATTCGTAGCAGCCGTGGGGTTCACACTTTTCAATGTACTGTTCACTGGAATGTTCCTGACTAGCCCAGTGAGTGTCTAGGTGCTGGCCCACCAAGGGTCTAACAGACCCTTGGTGGGCCAGTACAAGATGTAAGGGAAAGTAGAGGACTGATCACAGAGCAACATTGATCCTACATCTACACCTGCAAATGAAATGTGGGTAGAAGTTCTGAGGGTTTGACAAATAACATGAGGGTTTTACATGAGGTTCATGAAGTGGTACCTGAAAAATTACACTATAAATTTTGATGTCATAAGATTCGGCAAATCAGCAGGATTCTGTCTTAGTAGGGAGGAAAAATGCTTGTTAATCTGGTTCATGTGCAGATTTCATGTCCTGTGATGTCCATTCTTGTATGAAGGACCTAGACTATGTTTGGAGTTCACACCTGAGGATGGTCTCAGCCATGGATTGGGCGTGGCAGGGCATCATGCTTTCTGAGTTGCAGAACAGGGTGAGTGTACAGCAGCGTCAAGTGTGCTGATGGTGTGACTACTAGCGTAGCATCTGATATCATGTTCCTGCTGATATACTTCAAGGCAATATTTTCCAGAGACTCTTTGTGATGAAGCTGAGTGGAATTACAAAGTGGGGCTAATGTAAGTATGACATTCCATTTAGTTAACACGAGAAAAATCTCTTGGGAGCTTCTCTCAGCTGCTTTCTGGCGACATGCAGCATGCTGCTGCATTAAAGCATCGTCAACTAAACATGATTTCTTGTTCCATTTAGCCCTAAAACCTGATTGTGTGCCACTTAGCTTACAGTCTTAACCCCAGGCTACACTGCTTATTGCTCCATATGACACCAACACATTGAGCTTCTGCAGGTGTTCTTGTGTCCTGTCACGGGGCCTCTTGCCATTGACTCTTTGGGGATGATTCCAGAGCTAATACCTAACCAGACTGGGCTGGATCTTACCATGTGAGATTACAAGGATAAGTAATGAGATGTTTCGTGGTTTGAGCAGCAACAATCCTCAAATTTCATACTTTGTGCACTTCCCAGTCCTTCTGACAAGGTCATGTCATATTTGAAGGTCTTCTGCTGATTCTGATGAGGAAAAGGCATGAAGGAACATTGCCATTCTATCACGCTTCTTCTGTCTATGATTTACATCGACCTCTGAATGCCTTTTTTAATAAGAAGAGATGTATGTCATGTTGATTCCAGTGCAGTTGTAAATCATCCCATGGATCGAGACAAGTGTATAGCTGCAACAAATGCAGTGCTTGAGTATTATGCAATCCATGGCACAGTGCAGTCTAAGGTGAGGTCATGGCTCACCGAATTCTGAGTTGAAGCTAATTCATTCAAATGATGGGAAGAAAAGTTGTGATGGTGGTTGTATTCTACCCAAGCCTAACACCTGCATGATGAGTTGGGTACAAGGGTTATTTTGTATGTTGAAGATGTTTAAGATAAAGTAGCATTGGAATGCTGTGTTAGTGTTGAAGTAAGCATTTGAAAAACGAAGCACCCATGCTCCATCCTAAATTTCAAGGAAGAGGCACTCTTATCCGACACCCTTCAATCAGGATCAATAGGCTGGAATTCCTTTGTGAACACCATTTCTTTGATTCCAGGCCCTGACTGATAATGCTCCACCTTCTGCTTTAGATTGGATACCTGTTCGTCTACCTGGCTGCTCTTCACATCCTGACGCTCTTGGCTTTGCTCATAACAACTAAAAATACTAGAGGGAATTAAATCACAATACTTGCCCTTCATAAATTGCCTCAATTAACGAAGTTACCTTGCCTATCTTCTGTTAATGCTATTGCTGTGGTGAGGTTATTAGCCATGCACACGTAAATTGTAAACTGTAATCAAACAGTTGACTAGCAGCAGTATATGCGTTTGGTATCAATTCAGAAGTAGAAGTTATGTTACAAATACCGATGAATGGGAATTTGCAATCTTCGGAGCGAACGTTTTCTCAGAGAGCAGCCCTACGTGCAGAAATTGCATAGGATGGGATACTTATCTTCAGCACATGCCTCATATTAAGGAACGTTGAGGATGAGGACGAACACGTCTTCTTCAGGACCTGGGACTGAATCCGGTCCAGGAATAATAACAGTATCTTCTGGTTCATCACATGTGCAACAAAAAGCAATCGAGGAAGACCTTGTCATGATTTCATTACGTACTTTAGCTATTGAACAGGTCAGTGTCTGTGCTAATACTCCTTACTGCAGGTGCTGGTCAGTCTTGAACTCAATTTTTTCCAAATGTAGCATGCTCCTGGGCTTGAAGGAAACAGGGAGGTAGCAGCCTTGAAAGAAGATCTTCGAGTATCAACGTTACTGAAAGGAGGTGCAGGAACCTGTGTATATTCTAAACTCGAATGTGACCTGCAAGTTGAATTAGTTAACTTGGCATCCTGCAGCTGTCATTTCTCTACAGTTCTGACATGCCAGACATTTTCATTGCCTGACCTTCCAGTGACTTCATTTTCTAGAAGCCCAGTTTCGTATCAGAGGATGGATTCATTCTGGTCACACTCTCCATACTTATGCCCGTGTTGTCAATCCTTGCTGCTGAAATAGAGGCTGAGTCACTTAGTGAGGACATCCTAAGCTCTTTGCAGCATTACCAATTATGGCTGAACGGGAAACTGCAGCAAGTGGCGGCGAAACAGTGTTCCATACACATGCAAATTGAAGAGGCTGAGTCTAAGGCTGTGGATGCCAGTCGTAGAATCGACAAGTGAGGGGCAACTCATTACAACTATGGACATATTAGTCCTAGAGCTGAGGACGCAAATGGAGAGAATCATCTGACACAGTGTGACATGCTTTAAAGCTAACTGTGGCTGTACTGCTTATTAGCTCTGAACCTTCACACTAGTGCAGGCTCATGCTCATACTACGATTCTGTAGTTCTGATCAAGACTTCATATACCTGCCAGCACCTCTAATCATCAATTGACCTTCGCATCTATAACACATCATGGATGAGTCAGGGGCAAGCGCAGTGGTCTTCCTCTTTCCTTCATTTAATTCTAAGCTCTCTGAACTCTTGAAGTTTAGTGCTCATGTCTGCCAATGACATCTTTGTATTCTCTTATCATCTTCCTTATCTATGTTAAAATTGTATTGCTCTTATGCACTGTTGTAGGCTCACACAGGATGCCACAGGAATTAACAACCAATTCATTGCCATATCCAAGCTTCCTGGTGACATTGACAATGCCTGTTCTCAGCTGCAAGCACTGAACCTACAATTTGCACAGCTGCAGGAGCTGCTGATAGGACAGCATGCAAAAACTGGCGGGGAAAAACAATCCTTGCGAGGGTCTGGTTTAGATGGTAGGCTTATGAACCAATTAGGGTTAAGGCCTGGAGGTTTGTTGCCTAGAAAGTGACGAGAGTATGTGCTGCCTGTAAGTTCAATTAGAGTTGGCTGTTGGATATCGCAGCAAGCATCCATTTTCTCATCTTCTTTATTCCTGATATATTGTGACTATTAAATGTATTCATTATGACTTGCATGTGGCATTAACAAGCAGCATGAGCTGTAGTATTAGCTGTTAAAGGATAATCACACATGAATTAGCTTCGAAATGACGACTCCTACACTGGTGGATGAGTCATATTAGTTGTTACATGCCAACTGGTTCATGTTAGTGTCCTCCAAACACTTCACAATACATTTCCCCACCCTCGTCGCAAAGGTGACAGTGCAGGCAGCAATGAGCCTTATCTGAAGGTGTCCTCTTTCCCAGGTTGCCGCCTCTTAATAAATAAAGAGTTGTTCCCATACTTTAACTGAAGACTCTTTTATCAAACCAGATTTTCATTATGCCAAAAGCAAATGCCCACATTCTGCCATGAATGCTAGGGCTGGCATCGCCACAGCTTGACACAGCCATCATCCCCTGACAGAGTAGCACATGCAGGCTTCAGAAGTTCACCAAAAGTATTTACAAAATATACAAAAAAAAACCACACACCCCAACAGCACATCAGGTATCACTACAGTGACTCTACATATGCATAGAGCCCAATAATCACAATTAGTGTAGCTGTAACACAAAAGGACGCAACATATGTTATTTTTAAAGAGACGGATAGAAAGAACACGAATAAGCCAAGGCATAGGGGAGATCGTTCAGAAACCTCTGTACCTGCCGAGGCTAGCAAGGTAGGGTCTGAGGGATGCCACTTGACACAGTTCACATCTTGGGCATGGGCCTGCTCCTTACAGGTCAGTAGCTGCCATTGGAAGCTGCCATGAAGCTGTGAATCTTCTGTTCGCATGCTAGGGGCTTTGCTCGAGTGGTAAACCTTGATGGCATTGTCACCGTCCCCTGCGATGTGTGAAAGGTGTTCAATTTGCATGGCCGAAAGTGATATATCCTCATAAACCTAATGCAAATCACTTTACACATGAATTGTCTAGCGTTTGGTGGCCTCCTGGATCCTTAGTATCTTAGCAGGTGCGTACTTTTGCTTTAAAACTGTACCAACCTGCAGCTATCAGTCCCGATTTACTCCAATCACATGAGTAGATTGGCCTGTTGTGGTAGCCAGACAAGGTGGTGGACAGCCTCCAGGTTGGTTTCCCTGACCTGCCACCTCCTTTGGCTGCAGTCCCAGAGGATGGAGAGGTAGCTTGACCTGGATGTGACCCTAAGGGAGCGTACCTGCTCCAGATCCGGAGGGTACAGTCATCACTACTGGTCACCATGTGGTCTCCTACCTCAGGCTCAAAACTGAGGGACCACGCAGTTGAAGTGTGACCAGCGACGCCTCCAGCAGCTACATTGATATTTCAGGAGCCATTCAGTGCCCGAATTTGTATTCATTAACTTGCGAAGACATTAAAAAATGTCTGCACACATTCACAACACACACGTTCAGAATTCCTTCATAAACTTCAGGAATTGTAGGCATGAACTCATTCCAAACTGTATATAAAATGTACCCAGATCTAGCAACACTGGAGTCCATCCCATGCATGTAAGTGTCCCCAATTACACAGTCCTCTATCATCCGGCTTTTAATCACTTGTAATCAACCGAGTACAAGTTGCACTACTTCATTGAGCCCACCCAGCTACCTAGAGTTAGGGTTTTGGGGATGGACTTACCTCCCAGTGTCTGTGAGCACACCCAGTCATCCCCATCGCTGACCCACATCTTGATTGTGTTATCATAGGAGCATGAGGCCACAATATCTCCTGAAGGATGCCACCGTACACACTTCACGTCCTGGATACGCAAACACAGCATGGACACTCTACTTTAGAGGGCACTATACCCTAAATCCTAAGATGGTACTAAACACTACAACTAAATTCACATCTCAATGCACATAGCCCACAAGTAAGCATTCACTGAGTTCGCAGCTCAACCATGAAAGTAGTATCCCAAAGCCCTGTGCCTTACAAGGATTTACTCCACATCTCCTCTCCCCTCTAACCTCAACAGAAACATCTCAGTTACACACTGACCAATCACAGCTAGGGCAAGTCACAACGAAAGCAAATTGATTTCTGGCACATCAGTAAATCATGGAAAGCTCTTAACATGGATACCTCAACTTATAAACATATATCAAGAGGCAAAAACGGAATGCACTTCCTATCACAATTTCAACCGAAGCATTTTTATTGAACAACATGACTGCCAATTGCCAGTGTGTTCAAGGTATGATGCTTTGTCTACATAAAGAGGAAGGCATCTGCAAACAGTGCATCAATTTCACCTGTGTGTGACCTTGTTTCACATCAACACATTCAAACTCGTTCCCAGGTATTGACTCCCATATCCACACACTCTTATCACGTCCACAAGTTGATAGGAAGGAGCCATCTGGACTCCATGCTATGCACTTTACTTCATTCTCATGCCCTTCTAGTGTAGCCACCTGAAAGAAAGGCAGGCAACAAAAACTCAGGTGGTAATCTGACTGCGCTGATTGGATCTTAAATAAAGCAAACATGTTAAGCTCATAATGTAGAATTCAAGAGACCGTACAGAAGGCAAGTGAGGATACCAACCTGTTCCCAAATACCACTGTTCTGCTCCCAGATTGCTGTAGTTGCATCGAAGCTTGCAGTTGCAAGGTGACGACCATTTGGTGACCATGCGCAAGATCGAATGGTTCTAGTGTGCGCATCCTCCAGGATGGCAGTGCACCTCCATCCCCCCTGTGAGTAGCCTCCAGCGGTGTTTGCATCTTTGGTCCAGATGCGGACAGTTCTGTCACTGCTACAGCTAGCTAGTTGATCTCCAGAAGCATTCCAAGCCACACACCATACATGATCATCAGTGTGACCCGTCAAGCTGGACTCTAATTGTAGTGAATAAGACATCTTGAATCTAATCCATGTAAAATGAGGACATTAAGTGTATACTATGTGTTAAATGCAAAATAATTGGTATTCGGAAAAGCATGACTGTCTTGTTGTTGCCGAGAATAGGGTTTTAGGGTGCAAGATGGATAATATGAACAATTTGGTCAAGGAGAGATTTTAAGCCAGACACGAAATTAAGGCCTTTTTCTGGTGAATATGCTACTTTAGCAGATGGAAGAGCGGGAACCGGACGATTTAACATCTGCACTAGTTGACAATGCTGAGGCCGAAGCATTAAATGATCCAATCGAAAATGATTCTGAAAGATTTTTCTGCCCAGTAAGAAATTGCTGGAAGAGTCATGTAGCCAGTCTTCCTACCCTTGAAAATGTCGAATCTTACAAAACATTTCTTGCAGTTCCCATCATGTAATCGTAGCTTTGCAGAACTCTGGAGGTTGAAAGTGCATTACAGAGGTATGTCCCTGTCAGCATCCACTCTCAGGGTCCGTCCTAATTCTTGATATATACTTTTTTTCTTCATCCTGTGCAGCTCCACCTGGTAAGATTTCGTTGGGCGGTTGGCAGAACATTCATTCTATCCATTTTGAGGCCATGTTACTACTGGCAAATTAGGGGTGTTGAGAAAATGTAATATGACGCATTTCATTTCATAGAGGCATCGTACTCATTAGTTCCATAGTGACTCGTATCTCGGACGGCTACGTATCTGTTGTCCTGAAGTATTCTCTTCTTCTAGTCCCTCCGTTTCCGGGCTGGGCACGAAGTCTGTGGCTGCATATGAGGTTGCCTTCTTAGAGCTACTCAGTTGTGGAATAAAAATGTTTTGACTGGGAATCAAAATGTTTGATTGTCAGGAGATGCAGGATCCACTCTGCCATTCGGATATAACTCAGTGTCACTTAAATAAGAATCAAATTCACTACCCTCTCTGTAGATGTGAGAGGTTCAGGGAGAGAAAGAGGGCATGGGACAGAGCTGGCATTCTGCCCCAGGTGACTGACCTGCCCTGTGCGGATTCTGACCTAATTCTCCCCCTTAACTAATCTTTTCGTTATGCCTGTTTAGGTGCGAAAAGCCTCTAAAGCCTGGGAAGCATCATGTAGGATGCATCGCGGGCAAGAGTTCCTCAAAACCATCAACAAAACGTAGAAAGAAGGTGAAGTCAGCGCCTGTCCAGTTGATGATTGCTTAGTTGTAGGGGAAAGGTTTGAGTTCTTCTTAGACTCTTAGACTATGATTATTGTGCAACCTGATATACTTGTTTGGCTTTTAGCGTGGAGGGCGCCATCAATAGGGATTGCCGCTTAATCTGTCTGAATGGTCTTCTCTCAGGAGGGGCCAAAGGAAGCTGACAAGGTTGTAGAACTATTGCCTCTCATGAACCCAACCTCCACACACATGCTAGAGCCACAGCACCTGTTGCAAAACCAGCAATGGCAGCAGCAGCAGCAGCAGCAGGTGCTGATGGCAGGAGGGCCACCTGGGTCCTCTAAAGGCATGGCATGGATGGCACTGGACCCTATGCTGGCTCAAGTGGCACATGGACCCTTCTACTACCCTGTGCCTATGTGAGTCTTCCAAACTTCCACACGTTTGAAGGAACCCTCACTGAGACTACAAAATATTCTAACTCAGTGCACTTCTCATGGATGGCAATATTCGCAACATAATGAGTCTTAGTTCAATTTTTTTAAGGCTCTGAACTGAAATGGGATTTCAGTACACATGCGTCATGCCTCTGCCTCTAAACTTTCCACAGTATGTCCTGCATTTATTACTAAGCATTGCTTTTGGCAGATAACTTATAAGCTGCTCACATTAATATCAGTCCTTAAACGTCATCTTAGCTGGATGCTCATCTTCATGTTCCATCCAACACGGCCACAACATGGTTGCAGGATGTGGCCAGACCCTGCAAGTTTCCAAATGCACCTTGCACAGTACCAAATGACACAAACAGTACCACCTCAAATGGCCATGGCAGTACAGCCGCAGCTCGGTATTGCAGTACCAGTGCCTGGTCAGCCAACACCCATTCTCCCAACCCTCATGCCACAGAATGCTCCTCTTGCATCAGCCTCAAACCCGGACCTCAGCCGTGTATTTGATGATGTGGATGAGAACCGCTACTCCGTGCCTTCGCCTCCTCCCTTGCCTGAAGACTTTGCATTCCCACCGCCTCCGCCCCCAAATGATGCACATTCAACAAATGGCGGAGGTGGTGGCGGTGGCATGCTGTTTAATTTTGGACAGTTCTCACATCGCATGTCTCGAAGCCAGCCTGTGTTAGCAGGCACTAGTAAACTAGTCAATGAGCTGAGTCAGGTACATATGAATGGTGACCATTCATTTTATTATTCATTCTTGTGGATTGAATGGTCGTGTAGAAATAATCACAGTGGACAGTGTGGAGTTTGTCAAGCTAGTTGTAAGGGAGTAAAGATCCTAGGTTGACCTAAGCCCTACATCTGCTTACCTTGAGGCTATTGTAATGCGTATCCTCCTTTCTGGACAGAGGATATGTCGGATATATCCTCATGATCCAACAGATCTTGTTGGAACTCCTGAGGAGTCTTTAGTGTTGCAACCTGTCTAGATTGTAGTGTGTCAGGTCTTTGACAGTCCTTATTACACATCGGTTTTACAATGTGTGAATCAAACGTACCTTCAGGGCTTAGAGCTAAAGCATTTTAGTACAAGATGCTTGTACAGTCATGCCATATCCTGCCTAGCATCATGCTATGCTTTGTGCCGTCTTGTATTTTGTCTATATCTGCCCAACATCATTTTCTCTGTTATCCCTAAAACTTTGTGTTTAGTTGGGCATAGGTAAACTGGCAACACACTTTGGTACTTACTGTAGATCCCTTGGCATTATCAGGAGGCGATGGACCTTGCTGAGGCCAATGTGGTATATGAAACCCATGATGATGGAGATCTGATGCAGATGCTGTTTGGTGTGGCGGACGAGATGCCTACCATGGCCACCATTCACATACACAAGTTTCCATCACCACCGCTCGACCTTGGCGGAGAAGCTGAAGAGAACGGAGCGGTGGCGGCTGCGGATTCTGGGAGTGCATCAGTTGCAGGTGACTGGAGATGATCTGTGTCTTAAAAGGGTTATGGGTTTACAATGTGCCGAAGGTGGTTTTAGGGTTCATGATAATCTGTGTCTCCGGAGGGTTAGAGCTCATACTGGTCTGAAGAAGGTGTAGGGCTCATGATGCCTTATCAGACAGCAACTGAAGGAATTCGAAGAGATGAAGTGAAGTGATCATTAATGGATCTGAGGTGCTTGGTTGTTGGCTGATTCAGGTGACTTCTGCCCCCTAAGCGGATCTAGCGAGCATGGCGGTCAAGAGGCAGAGGGTGTGAAACGACGCACCTCTGATGTTGAGGCCATGCATCATGAGCAGAATCATGACCAGAGGAGTCATGCAGGAGTGACGGTAGGAGGAATGTCTGGCACGGGTGTGTGTGGTCACAGATTAAGCAGCACAGACCAGGAAACACAGCAGCAGCAGCAGCATGTTGCTGGGTGTAGTGGTGAGAGAGGGAAGCTAGGAGGTTGCCTGGATGCTGCTGCTGCTGCAGCAACCCAGGGGGGGGAGCTATGGAATGGCTTGCGAGGTGTACCGACTGCTAATGGTCATGAAGGCTATGTGAGTGTCTCCTGATCATATCGATCTGCGCTTTGTGTCTTCCCTTAGATGGTGAAGATGTTGACCATGTTGTTGAAGTTGCATACAGCTAAAACATTTAAATGGTGTCAATGTGTTTTAGGTGCTCTGCAGCCTTTAGGACAGCAAGGGGTGCAGGATTACGAATGTCTAATCATGAGGCTATTTTCTTATCAACAAGTTCCTCAAATGCTTTCCTGTCATTGTCTCTGCTCACATCGTCAGCGTTGCTTTACAGGACTCCTCCTTCCGGCTTGTACTTCCCACAAATTAGGGGATGCTCCTGGATGTGAGTGTTATATCATTCAAGATCTGGTTGATCTACTCAGCTCATCCACTTTACCAGCCCTCATGTTGTTGCATTCTTTGTCTGGTCCCAGAATTTTGAATTTTTGTGTTGTGATTGCAGGTCTTCACAGCTTTCTGCACCTGTGAGGCTGCTGCCCAAAAAATAGTGCACCTGTTCAATGAGTTCAAGCTGTCAAAATTTTGTTACTTCCTAGGATGAGTGATGGAGAGAGTGCAAGGCTTGGTGTGTTGACAAACGTGTTATTGGTGGAGGCTTTCCTGAATGCCTTATGCACCGTTCTTCAATCAATGTCAATCAATATTTGTCATCTTACAGACGGAGCAGAGCTGGGCCCTTTGTTCATTTGCCACTCGCATATCTGGCACGTGGCAACTCTGTCGAGCAATAAGTTTGCTCCAAGAGTCATATTTACATTTTGTTTTGTGGATGTTACGCATTTGTCTTGATTGTATTTTTTTGATGTACCTATTAGCTGAAGAACGTTGTCTTGGTTGTTGTTTTCTTAAAGGGAATACCTAAGTATTGTGAGCATGAACATTTTAGCATACCTTGTCAATTTGTCCTACAGCTGATAAGGGCACTATCAAATTCTGAGAGTGTGCTGCTGTTGATCGAGGTTCCAGTGGGGTAGTGCCTGCATAAGTAGTGTGCTCAATTATGAGTGCTCTTGCTCTTATGACACTGAGTGTTGATATCCCACACCAACGTTCCTTCCCGTGAACATCTTTAAAATTGTCGTTTAAAATTAAGGTCGAACCATGCGATTTCTCAGGGCTCCTCTTCTCCATGTATCTAGCGCTTTTGGAGCCTGGCAGAAGTTGTCCGCATGCTCTCTCACGAATGAGCCCACGTCGTCGCAAAAGCTCTCCAGTCATCTCAAGATGAAAATTATGGTGGGATTAACTTCATTTTTTGCCCCTCGATGCCACCCTCAATGAACTGTCACGTAACAAAAATTAACTCCTTCTCAGATGAGAGGAGGTCCTATCAGCATCGCAGAATATATGCAAGATGCTCTAACAAGCCCTCATGGCGGTTACTACATGCATAGAGACGTGTTCGGTGCCTCTGGTGACTTCGTGACATCTCCCGAGATCAGCCAGATGTTTGGAGAGGTCAGTGTTCATAATTAATCACTTCTGTTTCCTGGTTGAAGTAGTTTATATTTTAATTTAATGATGCACTTATCAGTCACACCATCCTGTGTGTTAATTTGTCCAACGAATCCCTTCCAGTCCTGATGTAGTTAGCTCTTGGGTATTCTTACTCTTATCTAAGTTCTGCAAGTTGCCCAGATGCAGTACATGAACATTACCAGCATACAGGAGGCCAGGCTGGCTGACCTTTGCTGATGCCCTTATTGAGATGATTGGGCGCTTGTGTTGCACAACATTGCAAAGTCACATGCTCAATACGACGTCAATTCCTACTGCACAGATGATTGGTATTTGGGCAGTCCACACTTGGATGCAGATGGGAAGCCCTGAAAGACTGAATTTGGTTGAAATGGGTCCAGGCAGGGGTACACTCATGGCTGATCTCCTACGTGGAACTTCAGGTAAGTACCAGGGATCCATGCATAATGCATCTCATTACCATAGGTCTCTGTGAGGCTCTAGGGTATGACATTGTAAGTCCCATGTGTTTGGACTTTAACTTGACAGAAGCACCACCTCGAGAGGGCTACCACCCCGTATCCCTTCACGAAAAATTGCATCCATGCAGCTTTCCGGAAGTTCAGTTCCTCTCTCAATGTACACCTAGTGGAAGTGTCCCCAACGCTCAGAGTCATTCAATGGGATGCCCTGCATTGTTCCTCTGGAGTGAATTCCATCAAGCTAGGCGGACCTGGTGCCATGGCTGAGGTGGCAGCAGTCACAGTATCAGAGGAGGATGGTATGGGTTGTGAATCACAAAGGACACTGAGGGATCAGATTTTCAAAAGTGGTTCAACTGTGCCGCCTTATCCTATGGGTTACTCAAAACTTGCAGGGCATTGCAAGGTGTGTTGCTTGGGGTTTTGGGGCCAAGTGTCTAAACATTTTCAGTGACATCTTCAACATCTCCCTGGAAGGTGCATTTCTTCAATATAATCACTGTTTATGCTTGGTGTCTGCATCGGACTCTGCTCTTGTGGATTCATTGGCACCACAGCATCAAGACGGCCACGGGCCAAGGGTCTTTATTTTCATTGACGCCTTCAACATCTGATATGGCTCTTGTTGAAGTATGCAGGTGCATTGGCACCACAGCATCGAGACTGTGCCTTCTGACCAGCCCAGCCTGTACATCGCCCATGAGCTGTTTGATGCCCTACCTGCGCATCAATTTGTGCTGGACCCCAAGCGAGGCTGGCTGGAGAAGATGGTGGACACACAAGATGAGGTTCAACATTCAAGCTCTATTCAAGCCGACCTTCCTCAATACAGCCTTGCTTCTGCACCTGTCACAGCCCATAGTGCCGTTACACCTGCATTTGATGAGAGTGCAAGTGGCTCATATCAGTATGGTACAAGCTGTAAAAATGCACCTCCGACCTCGTTGATCATGTCATCTGGAGGAGGGTCAACAATCCAAAACCCTACACCTTGTAATACCAGTCTCCTCATGGGCTCAAATGAGGGAAGCGGAGTTATGATTGCAGCAGTGAAGAGCTCACTATCCTTAAAGCATCATGGACAGGGTAAGGGTGCGGATTTTGACCCTGCTCTGAGAGAGGGTGTAGGGTTCAGGTTTGTGTTATCTCCAACAAAGACCCCTGCTACTGCATTGCTGGTCCCAAGGAGGCTTGCAGCACTCAGTGCCTGCATGACCAGCCCATCAAGTGCTGCTGCAGATACCAGTCCAGAGGGAGCTGCTTCAGGGATTCCTCTCCCACTTCCTCTTTATGAGCCACGTAGCTCTCAGACAGGGACAGGAGGCACATTGTCACATAGGCAGGATGCTCAGGACGGAGGGCTAACAGAACTTGAAATAAGTGCGAGAGCCATGGCTTTGGCTGAGGTATGTGACCTCTCAGCAGCTTGCCCTCCTGAGAATGAAAAGCATCTCTCAATGTTATATCTCATGTTGTAGTCTTGCAACTGTTGTGTAAGCTGCATGTTTCGCCTTCACCCCTACAATCAGCCGCTGTGTATGTCATGGTTCTGGATGCATCTTCTCCAACAGCCTGTTATTACTGTGGGTGCAAGCATGAGTAGATTTCTCACCAGCACTGAGCAGTACGAGTGTGGGAACATTGTTCTGCTTTACCTGTTGCTGTAGTGCCTTCATTTATGCAGTTAAATTTTGTTTTTTCTGAAACTTCAACTAAGCATTGCCTTCAATAGCAATTTTCCTGTTTTTCTTCCCTGAATACTGGTGACAATGGATTGCAATGTGATCTTTCTTCTTAATCGCAGACCCTTGCCAAGCGTGTTGGGGTTCATGGTGGGGCAGCACTGATTGTGGATTACGGCAAAGATGGCCCGTATGGCAATTCATTAGTGGCACTGAGGGGGCATCAGAAAGTGGATGTGAGTGGTCCTTTAGGCTATTTAGGGCAAGATTCTGGGTTGTCTACATGAAATTGATGTTGATGTATGGGAGCGTGTTGAAGCAGGTTTTGAAAGTGTTGTTTTTTGGAAAAAACAAGCAATATCTATGAACAGAAGATGTGCTTCAGTGATTGACCATGTACACCCATCATACTGATTTGGAGGTAGATATGTTTTTTTTTACCGAGCTTAAAAATTGCACGCTATAATCAAGGTTGAGGGTTTACAAGCTAAGGGTTTGCAAGAGCTCACTGTTGTGACTCCTCTTTCTCTTTACCAACTTTTGATGTTGATATGCATGAGATGGTCTCTGTTATCCATTTGAAGACTGAGACATGGATTCAGTACAGCCTGTGAGCCACTAGAGTAGGATTTGCTTCATGGCTGATGTGCACATGAAGGGTTTTAGGGTTTAGGGTTTATGTCGGCTCATGTCCCTTTTCATGTTCACACAAAGTTGTCGCAGAAGTGGTCAAAACCACTAGCTTTCGTACTTGTGTATATCAATGTCCCTGCTTTTCATATTGCACATGATCAGGTGCTCGATGGGCCTGGGACTTCAGACCTCAGTGTCTGGGTTGACTTCGGAGCCCTCAGGCTGGCTGCCGTGGAGAGCGGTGCATCAGTAGTCTGTCAAGGCCCTGTCACTCAACGGCACTTCCTGACAGCCTTGGGTGTGAGGGAGAGACTGCAACAGCTACAAAAGGTGAACTGGCATCCTCGTGATGGGTTTATCACACTCCTGTGTGTATGCAGTTCCATCTGACGTTACCTCTATATTCTGATAGATCCTCAGCTATTCTTTTGATTCACATTTCCTGCCAACTTTTTTGTCACATGTGCAACTAAGAACTGGGGCTTGACACAAGTCCTAAGCACCTGGTCAATGTCATAAGAATCATTATTTCTTCATCGAGTACTTACTTTCTCATTACTTTCAGCGTGCACAAAGCTCTGAACAATCTGAGGCGTTACGAGTCGGTCTATCTAGGCTCCTAGATCCAGGACCCGAGGGCATGGGATCGACGTACAAAGTCATGGCAATCGCACACACATCACTGGGGGACTTAGCAGGATTTTAGTATGATGACAAAATCATCTTGTGTTGTCATTTTCTTCTGACGACAGACAGATGCAGGGTAAGTGCTCGATGACGTTTACCCAGTTCCCTGTAACTTCACTTTCATGAATGACATTCATAAGGATGACACTGTAAAGCTTTTTTGTGTGCATACGTACCTTGGAGGAGATCTTGTATTATTTAGTCCCCTGTCACTGATATATAATTTAGAAATAAAATTGACGTCATGGTCAATGCGTGAGGTATATAACAACTCGCAAACTTGATAGCTTCTTTTTAAGGTCAAAAATGCTACATGGCAACATCTTACTGTTAAGCAGTACATTTTGCGCCCACCAAGCCATTAAAAATGTTCGTCAAGCAAATCCATTTTATGATAGAGCTACGAAAATCGGTTCTAAATAATGTATGCATAATTTTCACTTCCTCATTCCCTCATGCATATGCTGGCCAGTATTTAACGTGACTGTTACGCATAACCAGGCTCTTCAAAAATGAGACTCGGGCCGCTTAATTCCATTGCAGTGCTCTTAATGGGGACATGCTTGCTAAAATTTGTTCAAAGCAATGGAAACCTTACAAGCTGGTGTACACAGCCGCAGAATGACCTTGGTTCATCTGGGTTCTGTAATGCAACAAACATTTTGTCAACTTGTCAGGTAAGATGATGCTGAGTCGAAATAACACCTTCGTGAGTTGAAGTTTACCGGTGCACGTGAGAAATTGAGATATAATCAATCAGCGACGACATTGCATAGTTGAATTTCACCTCCGACTGTTCTCATGTTCACACTGATTCCCAAACGAATGCACAGACGGTCGACGGATGGTGGACACGCAATCAAGTTGCCGTAATCCCAGGGTCTCCATTGTCCTATCCTAACAACACCTCTCCAGACATGGTAATCTGCGGGCAGAACTCCACATACAGCGGCACTGTTGTAGGAACCCTGAACGTTGGTTTCACAGGGACCCAATTAGGTGAGGAATGGTCTCTGATTACATGCTGGGAACTGAAACCATAAACATGCAGTCTTAAGCATTTTCATGCATAAATTATGGCGGAGCACAAAGCCCTCAAGCTGTAAAAGTTAATGGTATTCATGTAGGTTTACCAAATGTGCTGTATCCTTCCTCTTTACTCTACTGAACTTCTTCTGCGCTCAGACATCATTGAACCTAGATCTAACCCTGCCCACCATACTATCAAGCACATGTTGAAGTAATTGTGGCACTGACTGCAGCCCTGTTACCTCATCTGCCCATGCTCTTGTTTCCCTCACCTGCCCTTACTCTTGCTGCCTAACCTGAACATACTCTTGTTTCGTAATCTGGACATACTCTTGTTTCCTCGCCTGAATTTGCCTTTTTATTAAGATCTTTTTATTGCTCCTCAAGTCTTTTAACAAAAGATAACTCAGCACCTTCAGCAGTCCCTCCATGCCCTCCCTACGCTTTGATAAACTCCTTGTCTCTTCTCTCATTGCATGTTTTAAGTGCTTACAGAAGACAACTTCACTCATCATAAAATAAATTAATTCATCCCTGTTCTCCTCAGGCTCCTTCTATGCTTTCAGAGGTTACAACAATCTCCTTTATCTCACCGTACTTACCGATGGTGCCTACAACGGCTTCCAGCCATTTCTGGAGAGCGGTACAATTACTGCCCCCACCAACGTGCTGTCCATTGGGGTGGCTGGAACATTTGCTGCAGGTGGACCAGCAGCTGCATACAGCAACATACCTTTCCCAGCAGCAGGTGAGCCTTTGAATGATGAGAAAAATGAAGACTGATGGTTGGTTTATTCTTGACATCAGGACCTCTCATATGATAACCCTTATGTTATCTCTCTCTCTCTCTTTCCAATCCACCTCTTCAATGACTTAGGGCAGTACACTGGCTTCACCTTTGCTCTCAACCTAGCAGCAGTGTGCAACGCCACATCTTCCACCTACTCTCCCAACTATGTGGCTGGAGGGTTTTGTGTGTGCAAGAGTGGTTACAGTACTTGCCCCACTATAGACCTGTCAGGTGTCAGCCCCATTTACTTCTCCATTGCAGTAAACGCCAGCTTGTACCTCCCAAGCACTACGTCTTGTGGTACGTTTCAGGCCTACACCACCATCACTCAGCTGGGTGCTTACTACAGCGCAGCACAGTGCCAGGGCGCCACGCAGCCCCCCCTACCTCCCAGTCCCCCCCCTGCCGCCTCCGCAGCCCAGTCCCCCCTCTCCTCCTTCCCCTCCTTCCCCTCCTCCAAATCCACCCTACCCATCCCCTCCCCCTTCCCCCCCACCCTCACCTAACCCTCCACCTTCTACAGCAAGCAACACTGTCACATTCACCTCAATTTCAAGAGTATTCAGCCAATTCTCAGATTGTCCTACATTCGCGTACCTTCTGTCTCCCTTCACTGGCATCAGCCATGTATATCAAACGGTGTGTTCAACCACCACCACAGTCATGTCCAACGGCATCCAGATGAGCAACATCACGACTCAGATATTCACATACGACCCGACAGGCCAGAATGGGGTCATGTACATCTACAACTCCCTCAACAACTTTGCATTTTGGAACCTGTCCGCCACTCTGCTCAACATCGGGTGTGGCGGCACAGGGAATTACTTTGACCTTGCCGGCTACCCTCAATTTACCAACAATGGTCAGGTGTCCCCACTTCCTTCTAATCACACTTTATGTGCAAGCCCATACCCTTCTTCTGGTTGTAACTTCACCCTCCCAGCCTCCTTACAATGCCAGTCTCCTCCTCCTACACCTTCCCCCCCTCCCACCCCTCCGCCACCTACACCTCCCACCCCTCCTCCTCTCCCGCCCTCACCTTTACCCCCCTCTCCCTCTCCCTCCCCCCCTCCACACCCTCCACCACCTCCCTCTCCCTCTCCACCTTCACCATCCCCTCCTCCCTCCTGTCCTGTTTATGTCACCATGTTAAATCCCATGGCATCTTCCTTCTTCTCTCAGAGCTTCTGTCAGGCGGCCCCACTGCTCATGAATCTGCAGTACATTCAAGCCTCAGGAGCTCAAACTGTAACCAACTTTTCTTGCCTCACCACACCTACTCAAGGAGTATCCACCAGTGTGGAGCTCGGGGCCATCATGCTCACAGCCAACGACGCTACTCTGTTCATGCAGCTCTTCTCCACCTCCCAAAACACTGCTTATATCTTTGTCTCAATTTACAACTCTCTGCCGGCAGCTTGTGGGACTCAATTCACAGCTGATTCCAGTAATTGCCTGAATGGATATAAGTTCTCTTGGAGCAATGCAAACTTGCCTCTAGGGACGATTGTGTGTCCTCCTCCTCCACCCAATCCACCTCCTCCACCATCACCTCCACCTGCACCTCCACCTTCGCCATCCCCCCCGCCAACACCACCACCGATACCCCCTCTGCCTCCCTCCCCACCCCCCACTCCGCCTTTACCATCCTTCCCACCCTCTCCTGCACCATTCCTTTACACCTTTGGGCTCTCAGTGTTCTACAGCCCTGGGTTTCCAGTAAGTCCATGCATTCCCACACTAGCCCATCTACCATCTGAGGAACCTGAAAATGTACTGATACTAAGGTCATGTGTTGGGCCACTAAACAGATGTGTTGAGGCAAGGACCCTGTGTAGATTCTGTACAGACACACATTTCTTGAGCTTGGGTGACTAATTTGATGCTGTGGGCTGTAGGGTCTTCATTATGCTCAGGTCTTTTTAGTCCTAGTCATTCCTGTGCCTAACTTGACATGCTTGTGACATCGATTACTCTCAAGCTTGTGCTTCATTGGAATTTTACTCTGTACCTACACAGAATGTCTTGATGTTAGAACAGCTAACAGTACATGTTTTGTATCACACATGTTGCAATCCTTCATCTATTACCAACAGGCAGATTTCTGCACGACGCTGACAACGCAGCTGGCCTCTGTGCTGTCATTGATTCGAGTGAACCCCTTTGTGGGACCTTTCTGCACATTCTCAGTCCCCTACGTGAACACCTCCACCACCTTTCAAACTGCAGCGCAGTCAGATCTCGCCCAGAGTAGCATAATCTCAGAGGGCAACTCGCTGTTTCCATACATGGGGGTAAGCATGAACATGCTGCTTTTCCATACATCTGATCATATCTTTCTTGCTGCTCAAATTATGCCTATCTTCCTCAATTTCTAGAAGGCTCATAAACGCATTGAAGCATTTTGATTACCCGTGTTCATCTCTGGAGATTTAAACAGTGCATCGAAGACTTCTGGTTAATATAACAGCTTTCCTTGCATTTAAATAGCAGGTGCATTGATGGGGACTCCTTCCTCCTCTGACTTACATATTTTGGACAGAGGCATCATTCATCAATGATCATATAAAACATTTTCTCATATCACCTGCAGATCCCTTGTGGTAGCACTGTCCAAGTTTATTCAGCAGACAATCCTGCACCTTACACCATGCAATGCTCGTCCATTGTAAGACCTGGGCTGTTTCAAGCTGAAGTCTGTAGTTTGTGAGAGTTGTCCACTTTGTTAAATTAATTATAAGCTGTTGCCATACAACATTAGGTTTTCCTCTCAGTTAGGCAACCTATCAATTACAATGGATTGTATTGTACAAGGGAGCCCTGTTGTACGAAATGTCGGGCATGGACATAACAATTTCATTTGCTGTCAGAATCAAGCAGAGAAATCCTTAATCCAAGGTCTGACTTATCACTCTAAAGATATATATAATTGATATATATTCCTTGCATTTTACACTGCCTGCAGTACCCTGTGCTATGCTGTGGGCCCCTTCCTTCCCCAAAACCTGGAGTCTCTCCAACCCCAGTCCCCTCTCCTACACCAGGTGTCTCTCCTATCCCAGTCCCCTCTCCTACACCAGGTGTCTCTCCAACCCCAGTTCCCTCTCCTACGCCAGGTGTCTCTCCAACCCCAGCTCCCTCTCCTTCTCCTAGTCCCACACCTTTTCCTGACAGCCAGCCTCCACCGCCTGTAAGCCTCAAACCTTATCAATTATAACCTAGTTTATAGCTAATTAAAAACAATCATTAACGATTCATCCATCTCTCCACCAAGTTTTATTTTAGCACGCCATTTTTAATCATCGCAGCCAATGCTATTGTTGCCCATTGGACTATAAGACAAAGTTCATGAGTAGGCTACATTCTGTGCTGGCCTCAGGGTTCTGACACTCTTTGTATTCATACCCTACTAGGCAAAGGATCACTCCCCCCCTCGAAAGAAAAAGAGTCCTCGTCCAACCACTGTATCTCCTCCTCCGCCCCCGAAGATTAACTCCCCACCACCACCACCAAGTCCACGTCCTCCTCCGCTCAAGCCTCCACCGAACCCACCTCCGCCTCTACCACCTCCTCCTCCACCAGCCTTTGTCTGTCCCAGCACCAACACCTACTACCGAGATTTTGTTCCTCTCACCCCAGTATCCCTTCAAGGGCTTTCTGTGACGACCGGTTTTGTGCAGCAGTTCTTATGCCCTGAGCTTAGCATTGCTATTGTGGACATGATGAACCTCCTGAACTTCAAGCAGAACGTGGATTGGTGCTTCAACAGCACCTTGTGCACAGTGAGTGACAATTTGAGCAATAGTGTGACCTTTAATACGAGCTAATGAGCAGGATAAGGCATCCAGTGTAGCTGTTTTAGAAGTCATTGGTAAGGAGTGTGTGCCTCCTTGTTGCCTGCTTTGAAATGGTGATGAAAGTAGGACATCCAAATGTGCGCTGCTGGTGCAACATCATGTTCATGTGCCTCTGCCTCTGCCTTGCTGCTCTTTTCAACCCTTTGCATCTTTCCTCACATGTAGTGACTATTCCTCCTGTTTGTTATTCCTCTTGTCTGTCAGGTGACACAGAGCACTGGCGTATACTACAAGCTCAGTCTCAACCTGAACCAGGCGGCTTGGACTGCAATGTACAATTACATGCAGGCTCAGCCACTCTATAACCTAAACACCTTTGTTCAGAACGCTGGCATGCTATGTGGGAGCAGCTTCTATGTGGCTTCCCTACAAGGTGGCAACTACCTGAAGCTGATTGGTCCCTTCACACCTGCCAACGCGTTCCCACTTAATCGGAGTTATCCCACTGCACAATGTGTCACGTCCTTGATGACATTTGGGAGATGATGATAATCCTTATCCCTCCTAGTATTCCTAGCAGGCCAGCTACTACTAGCTGACTCCACTGCTGGAGGTTGAGTTTACGAAAATCTCACATGATGCTTCATTTCATGATGACCTCAGTTTCTCCTTAGGATAAGGCTATCTAGTCCTCTTTCACAGATAAGTTGTGTAGCGGAAGAAGTATTTTCAAGTCAATCATGACAACTGGCGGGCAGTAGCAGTACCACACAAGTGATGCCTCTTTTATCATTATGACTTCTGCCTCACTGTATTGAGTATCAGTTCACACTCATCTAACTAATACCCTTAATTACTGTCTTTTTCAAATAATCAACTATTTTGTTCCGAACCATTGTTACTGCTTGTGACCCATAAATCAGCAGCAATTTCTTCCGATGTCGTTGAGCTAGCATCAGCAGCCTGTAGCAAGCTTCTTTATTGCTACGAGGAATAAATAAAAGCTGTTAACATTGATTTGGTAGAAACTTAACGTCGCTTTTCTAATTGAAGCATTCTGTCGTGCGCGAATAATGCCGCCAGAGGTGGACAAAAGAAAAGTCATAATTTAAGAGGTATCCTGTAATGACTCGTAATTTTCAACCTTTCCACACTTTGTTGTACCAACTGCCATTTGTAATCATTTACTAGGATCAAGATCATACGCTCCAGAAGTTTGCAAGCGTTCATATGACCTCTAGTGCCGTCTATAACAACTTTGTGAAGCTGTGTTTATGCATGATTTAAATGAGAATTTCAAAAGTGTGACTGATTCAGCTCAAAAGTGTATGACACGAGGGTCTGATTGGCCTGAAAAGTGGCCCCCAAAAGGTTAAGGGCTGGCCTTTAATGTAGCTGCCATCATGACTGATCCTTAGGCCCTGGCCAGTGTGCAATCTGATTACTTCACAACAAGATGATAAGAGTCTTGAGGTGCCTTGACTTGTTCTGAACTTTGAGGTGATGGCTCTTGTTCAATTTTGATACTCTTGCAGATGTAAATGTATCATTGAAAACCTTATAATATACACTTTAAAATTGATCACAAGAATTATGGTCAAATAATGAAGCATGAGGGTGTGAAAAGGTCTCAAACTTTGCATGTGTGACAGCACATTCACTAGGCTGATTTGCTGTAAAAAGTTGAGGTTAGATCTTTTCATGTGGACTGAGATCTGATGCCTGCTGATTTAAGGATTTGTTAATATTACTTATGGCCTTAAATTCAGGTCACTGTCACCTTGATGCACTGTACTTCTGAGCTCTCTGCAAGAGCTTTTGGTAGGAGGGGGGCAGCTCAGCCCATGAAACCAGATATTTTTAGATACAAGGAGGCTTTGCTAAAAGTGATGCAGCAGGTTTGAAGCCTTACATGAGTACAATAGCTCCCTGCAATTTCATTTTCAAATGTTGACACATGCCTATGCTGTAAAATATAGAAATTCACAGCATTTTTATGAGAAATTTAGTAGGACTTTTTTTTAAGACAGGTCTGAGACTACATTGCTTCACACATACATCAAGGATGGGTAATCAGAGCACATCATCTCCTTTGCAATGGTGTCAACATTCATGATCCTAAGCCTCATTCAAAATGGCCACATATTCTTGAAGATCTCAGGGTTTTCCTAAAACCTTTTCTTTTGTCCACCCCTGTATGCACATCAAAGGGTCCATTGTCCATACGCATGAAAATGAGACGCGAAAATGCGAAAATGTCTGTCGGTGACGAGTTCCCGCCCCCCCCATTACTTTTCAAATTCGTGACATCCTTTGTAAAAGGTATATTTGGAACGTGATTATTGATAAAGCAATAAGAACTTAGAACATGATACTGGATGCAGCATTTGCAGCTTCGGGAGAAGCTTCGACATGTTGTACATTATGACTCTTCTGTACGGCCACATTTTGCACCTGCGAATCGAGTCACCGTTCCGTTATGTTTTACGTATGCTTTACATACATTTGTATATTGAAATGTTTTACAGGAACAGTACCCTCAGTCTGTTGGCGTGTTTAGTCCCGTGTATGTACGTAATAATAGTGAAATCGGGAAGTTTGCAACTTTCACAATGGTGTGCATTTGGTGGCCACAACACCACATTTACGTGCATATACAACTCGTCTTGTCAGGTAGGAATTAGAGAAAACTCAAAGTTTACGAATAAAACAATAAAGTATGTTTATTTGCTAGGAAGTCGTAGTCGTAGCTTAACATAGACTACCGCTTTTACCCATGCGCAACATATTTGCAGACAATTGACAACTGGTGGAGCAATCCCGAGGTGTGCTCAACCCCTGGAGTCTCTGAGACGTTTCCTACGAACGTACCCGTTTGGAATAACGTTTGCGGTGGCGCCAGCAATGTCCAGTTCAGAGCCTTAGTAGACCAGAGGAATCCAAACAATCAGTATGGTGCGCTGAAATCTGTACTGACGAAGGTGCCGCATTTGTTGGTGTAAATTTCCTTCCCACTTTTTAGGTTCATACTTCTTGTGGAGAGGGTACAATAGTAACATTTACTTGACGTTAAGATTAGATGCCCAGATTGCGCAGCAGCCGTACTTTGAGTGGGGGGTTCCAACGGCTTCAGCAGCAGGAGTCCTCAATGTCACGCTTTTATCTCAGTTTCTTCCCAGCATGCCGCCAGCGTACACTTTTCTGTCACTTCCAGAACCAGGTTAACTTCTCTGATTAATGATTAAGCACTGCTTCTGACCAGCTCTTAAGATCGACGACATAGTAATTAAGTATCGAGACAAAACAGAGGAGGATTTGACATTTCCGCAGAGTGACCACATGCATTTATACCCCCTTTTTGATTGAAAGGCCAGGCCGTAGTGTTATCAGTTGTAGTCCTCAAAGGCTACAAAGGAAATAAAGTAGGTAGACAGTCTGGGGACATTAGGTACTTAAAAAAACATTGCAACCCTTTTTCAACTCACAAGCTTCTCACAACACTACAGCCTATAATGAAGCCTGCCCTCATCATGATTCTTTTCCTCAGGTAAATACACCTGCCTCACGATTGCAATCAATCTGTCAAATGTCTGTGATCCAGCTACTTCGTACTACGAAACGCCCTCTATACTCAACCCTACTGGCTGCAGATGCAGGTATGGATGTACTTCTCGGTTTTCAGCAATTGCATAAGTCATAACTGAAACGACCCTTATGTACTCTAGTAGTGTGGCAATGTATAAGCCTGTTACTAGTAAAGCAGCCTCTGCACCTCTTCATGGCTTGCTTTGGGCATTTTGAAGCACTTGGTTGATCAATGTCTTCTTGCCTCATCCTCAAATTTTTTTGAATGTCATCCTCCTTGGGGCATTACATAATTAGCTGATCCCTCGTCCCCTGTTGACTTGACTTCATCTCTGGCTTGTTGCACTATTATATTGTGTTGTAGTTTCAGAGTGAAAGCGATTCGCCAATCCTTTGTCTTAAGGAATCGCTTTCACTCTGAAACTACAACATATTGTACGCCGCCTGCTGTCTCATTGCGGATGCCTCATCAAAGCTGAATGCTCTTTCCTGAATGCAGGAATGGCCCTGAAGTATCCTGCCCAGGTATTGACTTGACCACTTCCCCCGCCTTCGTGTACAGCCTGTCTGCAACGGCCTCCTTGTACAGCCCCTCTCTCACCACGTGTGGCACCTTGAATTTGCCACCGAGAATGCAGTACGTTACTTTGGTGGATCCCTTGAGCATTTACACTTTTGGCAACCCCACATCATGCTCTGCCACCCCCTCAGCTCCCCCTTCTCCCCCACTTCCCCTTTCTCCGCCTCTACCGCCCCTCCCCCCGCCAAACCCCCCTCCCCCCAGCCCCCCTCCGTCTCCTTCTCCGCCACCCTCTCCTCCTACCCACAGCTTGTATGCCAGCGTTCATATCACCTCCATTCAGAATAAGCTAAACAGCAGTGGCGATTGTTCTCTCGTGCAGCAAGCTTTGCTACCCTATTTTGCTTTTAGTAAAGCATTTTTGTCCACCGAATGCATGGTTCTTAACACACAGGTAGGGAGGAGCGTAAGTGCTGCAAATGGTTCTTAACACACAGGTAGGGAGGAGCGTAAGTGCTGCAATTGTTACCCCTAGACAGGTTCTTCTTGGTGAACATCATGATCAACATGAGCGCAGTTGAGTGTGCTGTAATTGCATTCATGTATGCAGCAGGTAAAGCGCAATGATGCTGATGTAGCTGATGTCTGCACAGAAATGCTGATTGTCTCATTGCAATGTGGGTCCTGTTTTCTTTTATCATAGGGTGCAACAGCATTTCCTCAGAGCACTCTTGTGTTTAACATCTACTATGATGACAACACATCGGATGTGGCTCTGGTCTATGAGGGAGCAGCCCAACTGTCTTTGTGAGTCAAAGCCATCATTTGTCTGAATGCAAATGTTTCTGCAGCTGAGTAAGTAAATCTTCGCAATGTAGCTCAACTTTGAAATGATACCCAATCGGAGAACACACCTCTTCTTTTAAAAGACATGCTGTAGTCTGTATTGATCACTTCCTGATCAAAAGCTCCTGTATGCCAAACATTACGTATTATCTCATTATGAGGTATAATTAAAACAACTCTCTAAACTATTGCTATCGAGGGCCGTATTATGTGGTTTATGAACCCTCATAATCAGGGTTCCATGGATGAGAAATTGGGTGGGAGGGTCTTCTGTAGTTGTTTAAATAGAAGTTGGAGCTCTCTCGTATGTGACAATCATAAAACGAGGTCGCATGTAAACAATGAAATTATAACATTATGCATGGTACAATCAATGCCATTTAAGACTCTTCCATGCAATAACAAGTGAATGTTTTTTTGTTAACGCATAGGTGGACAAACCTGTTCCGTGCCCTCTCAGTGGGATGTGGTGCTTCGGGAGGTTATTCAGATACTATCTCCAATCAAGGCTTCAGTGTCTGTAACAGCTTGCTGCAGCAGGCGGTAGCAGTGGATTGCCTAGTTATGGTTCCAGAGTATTCCTGCACCCCCCCCCCTCCTTCTCCTCTCATCCCACCACAACCTCCCAGTCCACCCTTGCCTCCGTCTCCCCCTCTACCACCTCCCTCCCCGCCCATCCCTCCAAGCCCTCCCATTCCCTCACCTCCACCGTCTCCTCCACCCTCACCACCTCCCACATGCCTTCTTTATGTTGTATTTTCTTCCACTAGGACCTTCTTCAACAGATCTGTAGACTGCAGCAACTTTGTACAACAGGTAAACAAGGGAGAACTGCGGGATGAGGGTTGCGGAGGTGCTGTGGCATTTGTTTACTGTATGACTTTTTTCAAAGGGGCCCTTAACTGCTTGTAACATCACTTCACTGAATCATGCAACTGTTTATGTCTGTTAGGTCAGGCAGAACCTTGGATATGGAGTTCACCTCATCACGCCGTTCGCTTGCAGCATTGCTACCACAACGGTCATGGGCGTCATCGCAAATGCCTACACTAGGGCTGACGCTCAAATGTGAGTGCAGCTCCCTTCATAAGCGCAGTAATGAACTGGATATCATACTGATCTTATTTCATTCTCTGAACCCCAAAGAATACTGTGGATGATACGCCGCATGTTTCCACGTTTTATGTTACCTGATCATGTTTTGATATGGTCGTAAGTACTCTCAGCCACGTTTTTAGTGTTAGTGTGATGACAATGTCTGCTGCCCTGCATTCCTTTGACTCAACATGAGGCCTCTTCCACATCACAAGACATTCACCCATTGCTGGAAATGCTGTGTTGATACATGCCAGTTGCAGCATCACCGCTATTCATTTGAATTTCATACAAATTTCATCTACTTGATGACTGTGTCTGGATTCTGGTATCTGAACTCTTCATAGAAATGACATAAAACCTTTAGAGTGCAATTAAATAGGAGTCTGTATTTCATGATGAACATCTTCTTTTTGATTGTCATGTCTCTTGAGCATGACACGACTGTAATTTTAATTGTGAGCTTTGTGTGCCTGTGACTTCAATTCTTTGTTGATATTTTGCCGCCTCAATTGGGCCCATTCTCTACAACTATGATGATCTCATTCCTCCACTGCTTTGCTTAATTTCTGATTACACTAACAGGTTCATGAACAACGCCATACTGGGTAGAAACACGCAATACTTAGCTTCCCCATGGCTCCCCTCAACAAACAGATACGGGGGCTGTGGGCTCTCAATCTCTGTCTCCAACACCTGCGGCATACCTGCTGCCTTGTTCTCCTCTGACAATTTCCCACAGTTCCTGTGTGGCCCTCCACCCCCCTTCCCAAGTGTACAGCCCAGCATCAATCCCCCCTACCCCGCACCCTCACCTCTCCTCCCATCCCCCGCTCCGCCACTGTTTCCGCCCCCTCCCACTCAAGCACCTCTCCTAATACAAATCGTTACCACATCTGTTCAGGATCCTTCTTCCTGCTCAGTTCTCCTCAGCTTCCTCACTGGCCTGTTTTCTCAACAGCTAGACACATCCCTTCTCCAAAAACCCACTTGTGTGACATCATCCAAAGTCCTCCTCTTGCAAGTCATGTTTACATCCACGTCTCAATCAAGCTACGCAGTAACTCTCATCGGTAACACTTACCTTCCAACGTTTGTGCTGACTGGGCAGATTCCATGTAGATCCCTCATCCTCCTGTCCGCCACACCAACAAACTTTGCACTTCTGTCATGTGGTACTGCACCCTCCCTATGCTGTACGCCTCCCCTGCCATCACGACCCCCCCTCCCCCCTCCCCTACATCCGCCGTCACTGCCTGCTGCGACACCTCCTCCGCAGACTCAACTCCTCTTCATCCTCAGTGTATTTCCTCCACAACTCGTTGGTGGCATCCTCCTCACCCTCCCACTCATTCAGGCCCAGCTGTGCCCTAGCCTTACAGCAGGGTTTCAGCTGTTTGTCGCCTCTTCAGAAGCAAGAACACCTAACAGCACTGCATACTCAGTGTCCAGCAAATGCAGCGCCTCATCTGTTGAGATCGGCAGTAGTGGTAGCAGTCTCAGCTACTCCATGTCCGTGACGTTCCTCAGCTCCTCTGAGCTCTCTAGCCTGGTGCAGAGTATCAACATGGAGGGTGGTTTGGGAGCCATAGCGTTACTGTTTTACATTCAACCCTTGTGTAGCTCCTCAGTGACAATTACAGTACCATCCGTGATGACAGCGCCGATCAGTGTGGGAACAGGGGGTGCTGCACAGTCCTTTTTAATGGACAGTTCATTAGGAGGTTGCCAGTCTCAGCTTCCTACCCTACTTAGCTAGGAGGAGAAGGAAGTATTCGTTGCTACCAGGTCATGTCACTTTATGGCTGAGATATCAAGAGTTAGTTAGAAAGTAAGGCATATACATGCAGCTCTGACAGTTCCATAAATAATGTCAACAGGTCTGAAGAGAGTTTGTATGGCTATGAAGGGCTCTGACTTGTAAGCCTATCTTTCATGGCAATATTGCATCTGCTTTGATGGGATCCTCATTTAAAACTAATATTTTCTGTTTAACTCTAGTGTGGGTATTGAAAAAGCTCCACAGATTGCATGTCCAGCCTTCCTCCTCAGCTCTTCAGGTAATGCACACTCTGACTCAGTCAGCGGGATTCTGTCCTTCAATGTTGGATCTGAACTAATGTACTTTGATTTTGTATTTCCAGATCTGACAGATTTTCCAAAGAGCTGTGTATTGACCAATCTTTATGAGCTTTGTTTATGTTGTGCATAATTTGAGGTCCCAGTCTTACATGCTTGTTCAGCGTACAATATTTAGATTGAAATTTAAATCAAGGGCTGCAAGATCTTTTGATATTTTATAAGAGATGACTGACCCCGTCATTGTGAAAACCTTCCAAATTTTCATCTGCTATGTTTATGTGTCGAAATGCCATGATGAGCACAGTCTACTAACAAAGGTGTTTTTAAACAAAGACGATTTGACCTCAATAAAATGAAGGCAAGCCCGTCGTACACGCTATTGCGAATGCAAACAAACAGAACAGGTTAGATGATAGTCGTGAAGATAGAATGTCTTTGACGTCTCATACTTTACAGAATGAAATTACTGGCCCTGCTCCTAGAGGTTTGCTAATCGACAAAGAAAATATGACCAAAGGGTTTCTTCCTACAGTTGTGAAACACAGTCTTCATACTACCATGATAAATAAGCAAATGCTTCCGAATCAGAAGTCAACACGGAAAGCTCTGGGAAACATTACGAATACAGGCGTGAAGATTGAGACTGCACCACCCAATTCTGAATCAAAACAGCCTGTTCCTCTGACTCTTGGGAGGAAGGCTTTGGGCGACATAACAAACTCAGCTGCACCAAAGAAGTTTTCTGCAACCGAAGTCAAACAGCCTCTTTTGTCGATGCCTTCGTCCAAACCGAGATCGTCAGATACATCTCAAGCACCCGTTTTTCGGAAGCCCTTTGATCCATTGTTGGCTCGTGCTGAAGTACTGGCCCGAGCTGGCATTGAAAAAATGGCAGGAAAGGGTTGGAGACAGCAGGAATCTGAGCGTGTCAGAGATGAGGATCTCCTAATTAATAAGAGAACAAAACTTGGGACCCCTGCCCTGCCGATTTGGCACTATCATTCGATGGTAAAAAGCTACATAATGCATCCCTTCTTCTCTATGTTCAGGTGCCATGTCAACAGGTTCCTTTTGAAACTTCAAAATGTGTGATTTACAGAAAGCAATTTTGACCATCTGTCTAGGAAATCAACACTGACTTGTATGTGGACAATGATGACATGGACTGCTCACCTGAGATAGAGACCAAACCAGGTTAGTCCCTTGTATCATGCTGTTCGTGCTCTTTCACAATGCCATCAACTTATGAAAGTCCATCCAATAAATGATGGATTCGACTATTTCAATCTTAATGTCCTCCCACATCTCCAGTCAGGAAGAGACACTTCAAACATCTGCTTTTGCATTAACCTGAGGTGTAGTCCCTGAGCTTGTCAGGGACAATAACACGAAGCTCCCATTGATTATTGAACAATGTTGTGAAACAAAACATGATCCCCTGTCTGTGTGCGTGATTCTGTGCAGCTTCACTCAGGCGAAGGGTTAGAGACCTTGCGCTTAGATGTACACCATTATCAGATTCAGTAGAAGACCAAGAGATGTCATCAACCCTGGAATATGCACCCTCATCCCCCTTTTCTCCTGTGCTGGAGTGTCCCTCCCTGTCTGACTTACTGATCAGCAGTGAGGAAGAGGACCTGCTGCTGTAAGGTCTCAATCTTGACTCGAGCGGGTATGTGGTGAACTTTGGTTGGTGTGGACAGATGACAGAAGTGTGGACAAATATATGTGCGAAGTTGCGAAGCGACCATGGCACACGCACCTTGCTTGTAGTCAAGCCATGACACTAAACCGTGAAACTAGATGTCTCCTCTCACATTTGGTTACATCCTTGCAGCTAGCATTCGAAATGTTATCTACCCCTGAGCAGAGATCAGAGACTCAAAGTAGCAGTCTTGTCTTTTAGACTGATAGAACAAAACCAAATCTCACCTGCACCTGTTATATACACCACTTGCATCCTCATGCAAACAACAGAAGTATGGTGATGACTGCATGTCGTTGGATTTTAGTTTGTATGAACTACCTCAGCAGCATGTGTGCTACATAGCATTGTCCTTTTGTACATACCTCATTGTATGTATTGTGTACATAGCCTAAGTGTGAACACTATAAGTGATGGGAGACAACAAAGACTAGTTTATTTGATACCTGCTTACGTTGGCATATGAGATAGGTGGATACAAGCAGTATGTCTGATCTACAAGTCTTTTATGAAGAGTGAAGCTCAGTTGATGTAATGTGTTATCAATTCAAATAGGTCAATGATGCGGCGCTGAGTTCCTATCTTCTTGTAATCACATAATGAGTCGTGTTCTGTTGCGCATCGAGAGCTGTCTAATTGATAACGGGAAAACTTGACAGGCATGGCAGCAGGCAATGCAGAGACATAGAAATTCATATGCATTTAAGAAAAAAGCAAAATTCTCTCTCGGCTACATGATGTATGCATGTGCCTAATAGGTACAGAAGTTTGATTTCGTTACATGCTGACCCATGGCAAGGTCCATGCCATGTCGCTTAACCAGGCAGAACGCAAGGATGCAGATTTCCCTTGGTGCTTGATGGAATTCTTAGACAACGACTGATGCGTAGCTTCATGACCCAAGTGCTGTTGCCCTAACCCCACTCCGCGACCAGCCTCCTCTCCTGATGGCAGCGTCCAGTGTCTTGGAATAACAGGTGGGAAATCCCTGCCTCGCACCTGCCGTTGCCATGTTTGAGCTGATGGCATTGAAGGAGGATGCCACATCACCATCAGCTTCCCTCTGAAGCACCGCCCTTTGGGAAGCTGCCTCAGGTGCACTGTACCAGCCTGGGCTTGCCATCGACTGATGGTCCGCTCAATCATTGAGGCCACTTCATCGCTGTAGCTTTCATCCTGATAAGGGTCGTAGCTATCCTCAGTGTAACCATCTGGGTTACCACCCCGGAGGAACCTCCGCTTTGAGCGCACATCACGCTTGAGTAGCAATTCGGTCTGGGAGGGCGCTGAACATGCAGAGGTAGTAGGTGAAGGGGCGGCGGTAGAGGGCAGGCTTTCACTACTTCCTCTGGTGCTGGGAGAGGAGCGCTCCTGAAGTACCTTGCTTAGCCTCTGTGCAGATGGCAGTGGTAGGAAACCACCTAAAGGGGAACTCCCAGGGACACCATTACCGATTGAATCAGTGTTAGATAGCTGCATCACCCTCAAGAAGGATGGATTAAACTCTGCATATGCTGACGCCTGCCATAGTTTGAAGTTTGTTAAGAAAAAGGAGTAACTGCTACTTTAGTTAGGGCATTAAGAGATAAATGAGTGAGACCCTGCTCTGCCTTGATGGTGTGTTATGCAGTCCACATCACAGTTCTTTTGATCAAACCTTGAATTGCAAGGGAGTTAAGATGGCACACAAGTCCATGATTAGGATGAGCAATGCTTTGCAGAGTCATGGATAACGAGCTGAAGCTGGACACAATCTACTGAGGGCCTGACTGGAATCAGTAGAAAGCTACAACAGGTATGTAGTGTGTGCACTAGTTTTACATCATGTTTTATCTGTATTTTCATATGAGACTGCCTCTAAACATCTTACAATGTCTGGGTTTTGGGCGTACCTGCAATGTCAGTTGCTGCTCCATGCAACTTTCTCCAGAGCCGAAATCCACTTTGTCTCTTGATGGTGGCCCTGGATCATTCCAATGATGGACTGAATACCAGGGGCGCTCGAGGTTGTCTTCATCGACCTCCTCATATCCTCTTGTGTTATTATCGTGTCCTTTTGCTGGTGCCACACTGCTGGAAGGCTGTGATGGTCCAGGATTGGTGGAGGAGGGAGCATTCGTCTGCAGAGCTTGTGGTTGAGTTGGGGCCTGTTGTTGTCTGTATACCTCCAGCTGTTTTACCCACTCCTGCTGTTGATGCTGCTGCACAGTTTGTACAGAGAAGTCCTTTGTCAACAGTACGTCCCAGAGAACAAGGGATGATTGAATACACACAAACTTGCAAACAACATTTACTTGATTTTATCATAAGTGTTTTCGACAATCATGCAAGTAGATAAGCTTACTTGCTGCCTTTGTGCACCACTTTCCATTATGTCGGGTGATTGATTAATCCATGTGATGTATTTTAATTGGAAACATTATCCACTCCCAAAACTCTGCCGTCCCGTAGGAAGTACATTCCAAAATGTTTTTTGTAACCTGTAGACCCTGATCCTGACGCAGATTCAGACATCAATTCTTAAGTTGTGCTGCTTTGCATTAGCAAATATATTGCTTAATTTGCATGCGCAGCCAACATCTTCACATCGCCACCTTCACGCACTGAAAGAGCCATTTACAGATCTCTTGTACGTACTTGTCTCTCTCTCCTACAAGTGTCCAGCTCCGCATTGTGATAATCAACAGAGACGTGGGAAGAAAATATGGTCGAGCAAACTCCAATCAAGCGCCAAAAGGGCATCTTTCGCGATTTCGAGACAAACCCATTTTTTCCAACCCCTATGCTCTCACCTGTCACTCCAAAAGTAAGTAGGTACCTAACCTTATGGACTAGAGCTACATTTGAGAGATTCCTGACTAGGTACTTGACACTTGCTTAGGCATCCTTGAGATTGCGTGTCAACTTATGAGCCCAACTAGGAGATTCTCAAAGTCGCCTAAATCACTATTTACTGGAGAGATCACTGAGAAATCAGTCATATGCACCAGCGATTTAGTCGTAATCATGCTCAGTGAGTTCACAGCTGAGACAACAACAGCCGAGACATTGCAGGTCCATAATTCCTCACTCCCCATTCTGGAGAGCAGGGCATGTATAGGATGGTTACCTAGTGCTAGCATGCCTCTCCAGGCTGATGCTGACAGTAACCCTAGTGGCATCCCTCCTCTTGAGCAGTTTGTAGCAAATGGTGTTATTGCACCTTTTTCTTGGGGCTGTCCTTGCAGGCCCTTCCCTGCCTAGCTCCTCAGATTTTCAGGTCACACCAGTTCATCGGTGTTCTTGAGAAATCTTGCGCCTTCATTCCCTCAAGAGAAGAGTCTCTGCTCTCTACTATTTGATTAGATGCCATCAGTCATTGGCAGTTGCTTTCGCCCTCAGAATATAGGCTGTGATCATTTGCTGAGAGCTTGCTTGTTCTTTTCAATACTGCCTTGTCATGATCAGGGCATACGACAGAGTTTTGTAACTGCTTTTGAGAATTGGTATTTGAAGAATCCAAATTTGGTAGAGTAGCAGATGTAGTCTGGTGCTCTGTTCAGTATCATGCTACTGCAAGTAGCCAATGAGCAAGTTTTGCTTAGTGTAGAAATGTCAAAATTGTCTCCTTTGCTGACAAGTCTGTGGGTTTTGTACAGAAGTTTGTAGCTATGTTTGTTTGCATCATAGGGGCCAGTTTGTTGAAATTAGGTAGATTGAAGACTTGAGAAGTGTTTGTTTACAAGAACTTGCCTTCATGGTTGTAAACTAAAATGTTATGCACTACCAGAATGGTGTATGTATGTTGCTATCCCCTTATGTTTTAGTCCTCCTTGATGTTACAGATGATTTGTTATTGTGTCTCCACTATGCCCTGTGCATGCCTTCTAGGCAAGTACCTTGCTTAAAAGTGACCAGAAGTTTTAGAATGGGCAGTGTTCAGAAAAAGTCATCATTGTCAAGTCAACATTGGCCTGTTTTGATTTCCATTCGCTGCTCATTATACCTGATCTCCTATCTGAGGAAAGGGTCTTGACTGTGCCTCTTGGTGTGTACATATGTTGGAACCAGTGTATAAAACCGCCAGTGCTTGTTGTTGATCATGTGTAAATCATGTTTCTTAAAGATGAAGCAGAGCGAACCTGATCATCTGATGTGCTTTATGGCTGCTCCCTACTGCCCTCTACTGACAATATGTTCTCATTGCAATTGTATGGGTGCGATTTATATCTGGATCCAACTACCTGCGCATGATGTAAAGCGTAAATGTCTCGGCCACATGAACATCATGTCGACATTTAAATAGAACAGGAAACACATCAATCCCCAGCTTAAGTTAGTTTTTCTCCAAGGTTTTCCAATCTCTTGACAGAAGGTCAGAAGCTAACATCAGCAATCTCACAGAGCTGGTTAGTCATTAATCAGCGTATATCTCAACATCGTCAGATCGTGTTTGTTTGTTTGAGTTCTGCTGCTACATCCGTGCCATCACAGTAAATTGCACATACTAGCAGGAAAGAACCTGCTACTTTTTAATGAGTGGGGAGGAACATTTTTTTCCACTGCCACTAGAACCCTCAATTCTGGTAGGATAGCCCATTCATGACGAGGGAGACCTTGAGGGTGAGGTGACTTTGTCGTCGAATCAACGCATCTGGTCAGAGAGGGAGAACAGCAACCAACAGCAAATCTTTTGAAGATGCTACCTTTGTTTGACGCCATGTCTGGTAGACAAGTAGTATTAAGGAATTAGCAGGCAAAGAGAATGCATGTTCCTGTGTCATATCAGCCGTCATGGGCTCACGTTCCAATCTATATAGATAGTAGTAAGAAGTTATGCAGAGTACTCATACGTCATCTATTGTCTTTTACAATCTTAAGCATGATCTTCCATTCGCGAATCATGCTCTTATGGCGGGGTCTGGGGTTTGCCTTTTCGTGAATCATTAGCCAAGAAAAGAGACATGGTTTCATGATAATGCTCAGGACAAAATTGCCTCAAAATTCTCCACGTACTGTTATCGCCGATTGTAGTAGCAGAAGAAACGCCTTAATCTTTACCTGCACTTCCATCGTAGCAATCACAAGCCACACCCTGTATGAGCCTGCCTCTGTACATGCAGCGGTTTCAGAGGGTGTCAAGTGCCCAGGTTGATCCTATTATGAATCAACATTATGATAATGCCCTAACTCGTGTGCCTAGCTTACATCACTCTTGTTTGCTTACCTGATATTCTGGTGGTTCTAATGTGTTGAAGGACTTACATAATTGTCGTCTGAAGCATACAGATCCAGTTAAAAAAGGGTACTTCTGAAGTGTATAGAGAAGGAAAGTTAACACTAAGGCAGTGTGTTGTCCATGTGATAAGCATTACTTCTGTACATGAGGGCAACTAGAGACATGAAGTGTGATGCCAGTGCTGCTGGCCATGAAGGCAACTAGAAACTTCTCATGATAGGTGGGCAATTAGCGCTGTTGCTGACTCATTGATCCTCTGCTGGCAGGTTTAAGAGGTTACAACTTGTCAAAGTGCCTTAAAGAGCTGCGACTGTCTCGTGAAGCTGAGGAAAAGCATGAAGATGAACTGGGATCAACAAGCGTGACTGTTGTGGAGGAAGACCCTAGAGAAGCTCGAAATAAGTCACGACAGATTGAGCAGCCTGGGGTGCTTGTCACGCTCCCCTCAGGTGAGAGGGTTTGCGAGTGAGATGAGTAACAAGTGGCCTGCGTCCCTTGACTTGAGGCTAACAGCATCCAGCGTTAAAGGTTATCCTTTATGTTTGATCACTCTTTGACCTGTTCATGATATGGGTGACTCAACCTCATAGTTCCTAGGGATAATCACTCCAACTACTCATGTACATGGGATCTAACCGATCTGACTGATCTAGGACATTTGGGAGGATGTCCAAGGGAGGATGTCCACTGCATCCATATTGCTTAAGAGTTCAGGCATCCCTTCTGGCTCTCAGCCTAACAAGCCTCTTCTCATTTGCTTTATCATGCATCATCAATAGGTATTCAGTACCGAGAGATGTTCTCAGGCAGAGGCAAGGAGGTGCTCTTTGGGAGCACATGTGAGATACAATACGTAGTGTACCGCCTGGCTCCTGGGGCATACTTCAAGTACAGCAGTGCTGGGACGCCAATCCTGTTGTTTGCTCTTGGATTTGGCTTTGAGGGGCAGCAGGATGACGGAGAATTCTATAGATTTAGGTGAGCCCTTGATATTGTGAACTCTAATTACAGGTCCTGATGGCCAGTATCCAGAGGTACGTTCAGCTGCAGGCTTGTTTGCACACTAGTAATCCCAATAGACAATTTTGTCTCACCGCCACAGACCGGTCATCTATATGGTAAGCTAATTATCATCATCCCTAGCTACTTTTAGCTGCAGGCTAGGTAGTGCAACAGGTAGCTCAGCTTGTGTTTCACCAACACAGGTTGGGAGATCCTCTGGCCCTTCCTCTTGCAGCCACCCCTGCAGTTCTGGGTATGCAAGAGGGAGGCATTCGCCGAATCCTCATACCTCCTAACTTAGGATGGACCAATGACAAGGTAACCAGCATTGTCATCATGAACAAGATTCATCTGTTAGTTACATCTATGGATCGTTTTTATGACGCCTAAAACTAGAGATTATCATTCCACAATATGGAAACACTGCTTTATTGCAGGTAGGACCTCGGCCAAATACTTTTGGTGGGCAAAGGCGGCTACTTGGGTATCTCAACGAACCGTTGTTGTTAGAAGTAGTGCTGTCAAGGGTAATCGATGCAGCTGGGGCTAATAATACCTCTCAGAATCGCAGTAATGATAGTGGTGACGTCGATCGAGGTGTTGCTACAAGAACCTTTGAAAATATCAAAGGACCATTAGATAGTAGTAGCAGTTATGACAATCATAAGGAGTCAGGCTTGTTGAATGGAGTACCGTACAAACTCCCCAGTCCGTTGTGAGAGACTGGTAAACAGCGTAACCTAGATAGTGATCCTATCTGTAGCTTGAGGGCCTGGACACTGAATCTGTGGGTAGTATTTGAATAATGATCAGTACTTTCTTTTTCTGCTGAACTTGAATGCTAATTAACATTTGCTTTTGTGATGTGCAATCTTTCCTATCAGTGTACCCCGAAGGCCTGCTTCCTGCTAATTATTCTTGAAAATCCTTAACCTTCTTGTGCTTTCCTTGAAAGTGTACAACGAGTGAAGAGTATGGGGCTCTTCATATCGCTAATATGCCCTCTCACCTGGTTAATCACTTAGTAAGCTGGCTGGCTTAGCTGTGTTCAGGGGCATTTTAAGGCAATCATGGTCTTATTACTTATCATGTGTCTAATTCAACTCTAAGATACACCATTGCTAAGGCCCCTTATCAGAAGAGTGCGCCTGCCTCCACTCATGCATCCTGTTGACTGTGCTTCTTGAGTTCCTTGCTCCAGGGCTTTGGTCCCACACGGTTGGCTTTGTTGGAATGGGTTTTGCCCTTGCCCCTGAACTTATGAGGGTCCTGAGGAAACATTGTTATGACAACGAGTCACCAACATGAATGGTTGCTGGTCATCCAGCTTCAGATGGGAAGCATGAATGTTTCATCGTTTCATCTACAATGTTTCAGCAGTTGTGATCACAATGATGCAGCAGTCCTCGTTACAGATGTTGCCTTCACCAGCTCATCACCTTTTTGGTCATGAAAGTTGTATCTCTGCACCCCACCCCTCCCTCCCAGTAACGGGTGCTTTTCCCTAGGGGGTAGGAGGCTGCGCATGCCAGCTTCTTCCCGCATTTTCCACACTGGCTGACAACAGGTTGTTCTGAACTGCAAAAACCGCAGACCATCCTACAAGACCACAGAGATGAATCTTCAGCTGCTTTGTACTTGACAGCATGAAAATGTGAGTTGAAACATAAGAATGCAACGTTATGGGACTATCACCTGAAAAATTATTCAATGATTGATGAGGTCACCAGTTGTAGCATCAACTATGATGAGAGGAACAGCAGCAAGTGGTTCAGCGGTTACGAAAAGTAAGAAGGATCTATAAAATAGGACTCTCAGTATGGTCACCTAGTGGCCCATTTTAAAGGGTGGTCCGTTGCTTCCTCGTGGCAAAGATCGCAAGGGAACCTGGATCAGGACAGGTCGCACAGTGTTTCACAGGTCTGACTAATGGTTAACGGCGGCACGATGAATGCTTCCGACTAGTTGAGGAGTGAAGGGAGGAATGACTTTGTGAGGGCCAGAAAGTTCTACATCACTTACCAGTACCCTCAGTTAGAATAAAAATACTCTAACAGACCATTTGTCCAATTGAACATAGCATGGTCTATAATAACTCCACAGTCATCACTTACGAGTACCCTCATTTGGACTTAGTGTACTCTAATAAACACTTTTTTGTGCAATGAAACTTTAACAGGTCCACAAGCACCGAGGACCAGAAAGTTCTTGGTCTAGCTCCATTGTAACCCTTACCCGCTGGGCTAATAAGACTGCTCTAAAAGACACAGCCTCGACCATTTGAAAGAGATGAAACATGATCATAATTATGTAATGGAAATGCGTCAGCAACAGCACCATTCCTACCTCCATCCGCAGCATGGGAAGCGCAACCAGCGATAGCTGTGACGGTAATGTTTGCATGTCCCTAGGGCAGGTAGGGGCATCCCAACTTGGAGAACTTGCACGGGCACATCCTTCCTGCCACCTCCTTTCCCCAGGCTGATGCACGCCCTCCTGCTTAGACTTTGGCCCTTTTTCCCATCAGCTGCAATGGAGGAGTTGAGCGGAGGACCACGAGGTATGAAGGACGCAGCAGAGAAGTTGAGGGCAAGGCGATGGTGGCAAGAGGAACACGTCCGCTCTTGAGGCAGACCCACCTTAATCAGCATCAACACGATTTTAATGGTTAGAAAATGAGGGTCTTATCAGAACTTGTATTTTCCACCATGACTTAATCAATGGCACGCAGCGACTACCTCATAATTCTCTAAAATATTAGATGAATATCCGTCAATTCACTGTCTGAAAAGATGTAGATGTCTCATTTGCAAGACTGATGGGCAAAACCTTGCTTATGTTGGGATTCCCTTCAGCAGTGTTCATAACCAACTCATGAAAACTGCAGCATTTTTTATGGCTCATGAATGTAGCTTCAGCAGTGTGTATGACCAGCTCATAACACAACTACTACAGGGCTTACATTGCCAGAATGCCTCCTCTTAGGCTGACATGACAAAAGGTTGAAAGAGAGAAATTGTGGAACTACAGCCACATGCTTTGTTATACTACAGGTATACAACAGATAACATAGCAGATGTCCTGCAATACCTGGACAGACCGCATGGTCATGACGGCGCTGCAATAGGAGCATTGTACTGCCAAAAGGCATGGCAACAGATCAAGGGGCGAGCAGCCTAGTAGTTTCAGAACGCACAGGATATTAGCAGCACCATGCACAAATCTGCAGAGAGAGCATTAGGTCACAGAATATCAGCACCAACGACCGGCCACACAGAAGTGCGTGAGCATGCTATGTATCTTCACCGAGTTTGGGAGTTCTTTCCTGAGAGCAGCCAGAGCTTAGATAATCAAAAGAAAATGGTTACATTCTGCACTCGGTCAGTAAAAAGTCCTACCTGGGGCGAGCCAGTAGGTGCCATGGAATATTGCATCCAGGGCAGTGGCCTGATGCCTGGAATGGTACACTCGTACTGGTCCTCGTGGTATTAGCAGTTGCAGAAGCATTGGCTTTAGCAGTCCTGGTAGAGCTGCTGTTACCACCACCAGTCGTAGAGACAGCAGATGAAGAGACAGTCAGCATCCCCGTGGCACTACATCTTGAGCAACAGACCTGGAAAGAGGAAGCAAGCATTGCGCTTTCAGATATGGACAACAGTGAAGAATTTGTCACCAGGCTGCCATGAGGTTGCAACAAGAGAGGGTCAGCATTCAAGAGGAACATAGTGTGATCATGAAATGTAGTAATTAATTGTGAGAGTAACTGTACGCACATAAATCAGCGTTATGTTCTCATAAGAACAGCAATTCTAGAACTGCTAGACTGATAAAAGGAGGTTGATGTCATTCTTTAAGGCAGTAAGAGCATGCAACAGCACTGGAGGGCAAGCATGACACTGATGAAAGAGTGTGCTCACGAGATAGAGTATTCATGATCGAAATATTTTTAAAGCAGAGAAGCGTTACAAGGTAGCACCGACAGGACAGCTGTTGTTGACACTGCTGACACACAAAGCACAGAGCAAACTGAAAATGCGAGCTCAAATTGAGACATGGAAATCCTGCAGGCTCACTACAGACTACCTACTTAGCCCCTTCACAGAATGCCTGAACCCTAAACACCAATAATTGTCTTAAGAAGTCACAGCCAAGCAATCAGTACAGCTGCCTCTGAGAAGCAATGGGTAGAGATGCTGTCCACATGAAGATCAGCAGGTTTTGCCACAAATGATAACAGCTACAAGATCAGTATCCCACCGCCACTGATTATGAACAGCAGAAGACATGTCACCTGAAAGGGAGCGATCACGATCTCCATCGCCTCGACATCATCCAACTTCAGCCCTTGCAGCTGACAGTGCCATGCCCCACTTGTCAATGAAGACAGCTGTCCGCCTCCGCCTCCTGCTATGACCCTCGTCTCTGTAGCGCCACCACCTTGATCACCCCCTTGTTGTTCACCTTGAAACGCAATCTCATGTCGTAGATGATCATCAGCATACTCTGGTGAAGACGCTTCCTGCCCCATCCATTCCGTTGCATCTGCAGTTAGGTCATCAAATTAGGACATTCCATTATCACCATTACCCCAATACGCAGGTCAGACAGGTGGTACCAAGACCCCATCATCACCACTAAACAATTCAACACACAGGTCAGACAAGTCATCTTACAGCGGATCACCATAACCCTCACCATGAAGATCAGCTCCGCATCCAGTCCTGTTGTTACAGCCGGACTCAGGATGAGCAGCAGCAGCATCCGAATGATGGAAGAACAGGGCCTGCTGCTCCTCATAATCTCCATAACCATCGTCAGAGAGTTGCATGCCATCATGATCAGAAGAGCTAACGCTGCCTGACCCTAAACCACCACCACCTTCCGCTATTCTACCTTGGCTAGTAATTCCCTCTCGATGCTCATCAATTGACCAGAACCCTAGATCATCGTTATCATCCTCCCCCTCCACAACAGCTTTACTTACACTGTTAGCATTGCAATCATGACGGCCACCTGGTGGTGATACTGCGGATGGCGCTCTGCTTGATGATGACAGTACAGCAGCCCGCGTCTGTGGCTGGAGATGAAGTGGCACATTAGAAGTAGAAATCACAGCATTTTTGTCTCCAGTATTTCCAACCCGTCTGCTGCCTCCGCCAGTGCCTCTGCTCATCATGATAGGTCTTGTAAAGAAGTGGACCCGCCTATCATCATCATCAAAATTATCCTGATGTGCTGCTGCTGCCTGAAGAGCAAGCTCTCCTCCATAGTTCTCCAACTTCAAAACTGCTCTCTTCAAGGAGGCTGAAATAATGCAGCAAGCATGACATTATGCCACCTCTCCACTGCTCATAAAAAACAATAAGATTATGCCATGCAACATAAAAGCTCCACTGACAATGTTACATTACGATAAATTGTCCTAGGATCATAACGCCACAACCTACGCATTCTGCCGGGCTTCAACTTATTAAGAAACAAGAGACAGAGATCACAGTTAGTTCTTCCACCTGCTGCTACAGCGACAGATCCTCCGCCTGAAATGAGGCCATTGCCTAACTCCTTATCCAAGAAGGACACAAGCCAGGAGGGTAAACCTGGGCTACCTGGTTGCACACACACCCAAACCTTGTACCATGAGCAGGAGGAGAGAGAGTGAAGTTCTGCGTATGCTGGTAGGGACCTGCTAGCGACAATAGGCTTACGTGTACCGCTGTACAGCCGATGTGTGGGCGGAGTGACTGGAGGACGCTGGCGGATAGGCATCCTCCTCTTTTCTACAGATTGTTGCTGCAGCTGCGAAAGGTCCATTATCACCTGCTGCAAATGAAGGAGGAAGGCTATAACTATGGGACAATGAACTAAAACAAAACCCCTAGGTTTTGGTCTACGGAAGTATGCATAGATGTATGCATATGGCCCAAAGTGCAGGAGAAAGGCTTAGGGGGCTTCATGACAACTAGTCTAGGGTTTAAAGTTTAGAAAATGATACGCCAAAATGTTACGTTTATCGATTACGAGTGTATCCGTTACCAGTTTTAGGGAGAGAAAAACAGGAATCTTTCAGGCATATGGGGTCCTGTGGCTTGTGGTTGCGAAGCCTAGCATGCCGAAGAAAAATTGTGCAGTAGACACACAGCACTATATTGTAATTGCAGTTCTACTGAAATCGCAGGAAATTACATAATTTTACATCATGTTACATCAGTCACCTTACTATCTGCTTGCTGCTTCTGTGGTAGTGGACTGGGGCTGTTATTGCTAACATCAGCCTCCACACCTTGTAGTACACCAGTTAGGCTACTAGGCGACCTGTCAACAGCAGCAGCAGCAGAAGCTGGTCTGAAAGAGAGCCTGACTGGTATCGGCCCTCGCACCCAGGAGGGGTCTGTTGGTTGCAGCTCAAACAGATAATCAACAGTAGCTGAATAATTTGTATTGGAGAGGGGTGCAATCAGTGTGACGTCAGAGGCTGTCCTTGCTATCATCGGACTTCTCATAGTAATGGTCAAATCCTTATCAAATGACTTCTTGGAAGCGCTGCCGGCAGCATTATCAGCCACAGGCAGCACTACTGCTGTTACTGTTGCTGGCTGCTGCAATAGTTTGAATGACGCTTTGTAGCGTCTCTGGAAGAAAAGCAATTCACTCTCCAAGGCCTCTCTGCTAATCAAGGCGCCTTTCACACTATTCAACAGCAAGTCCTGATGAGGAGGAGGCGGGTCAGCCGCCTTGCCCCCTGGAGTCAGTCCACTAAGCACTGGAAATTCACTACTAGCCCTGTCCTCTGACCAATTGTTCTGGCCAGGATAGAGTGATCCACTCTGGCGTCCCCTGCTGGTTGAGCTACCATGCGAAGGTGCTGAGAAGCTTGCAGTGTCCATCTGCACCTGCGTATTGCATGTGGCCTGATAGTTTTGATTGATTCAGGGTGAACATTTGTTTGAGAAGACACTACATCAATGTCGAGCTTCTGTTCAACATTCAGGCCTCACCTCATAATCAACTTTGACAGAAGACGATATTTCAGGAGAAGGCAAAGCAGCAACTACGTGATTGCTGCTGCTGGCCACAGCTGCCAGTGGCTCCTGACAGCTCAGGATCGCAAATCTGCATTATCAGACACACAAGAAATGAAGCAGGCTGTCTCTGTGATGTAAAATGACGAGTGGCTGTGAGTAGTATACCATCATGCATGCTATCATGCTCTCTGATTATAAATTAAACATCATGCTCTACCATTTCAGCACACTTTGTCTGAGGGCCTTGCAAGCATACTTTAATCTGGGTCCCACACAAGTGAGCTTGCCGAGATCTCATCTAACAAAGGGAAAGGCTGGACAAGCCTACACATGTACTATCCATGTGTATTATCATTACGAACACCATTGTCCATACTACTTTGACCTCATCACTCATGTCTGGAAATGGCTCCACCGCCTGATTCATCAACACCATCGTCCTACACACTTTGACGTTACCTGCGTATGGTGGCACCTGACGCATCCACACTCTGATATGGCTCCAACAGGGATGGAACACAGGACATGTGCGCTACAAAATCTGTCAAAAGGCTCTTTATTGGCACATCCAACGCAAGATTCTGTAATTAGGGGCATCAGGTATGAACACAATAATCAAGGTACTGAAACAAGTTTGGTCCAGGATGCATGTATGATGTACATTGGTGCCCTCTTATTGGCAAGATCAGCACTGCAGAGGACAGTTCTGCGAAGCAAGGGTCATTGCTTACACTACTACTCTCATCATGACATACTGCACTTCCGCTGGGGAAAAAAAAGCTATCACAGACAGAGTTCAGGAGGAAGTCTTGTGGAAGGCAAGGTTCAAGTCCTCGTGCGCGGCCTTGCTTCCAGTAACAAAATATGATGCCTCATGAGTAACTGAGGGTCTTGCAGAGAAGCAGGTGGAGAGCACATGTTCATGCATTTCCTTCACATTGCCTGAAGGCCAGTACCATTGACACTGCCATTCCATTCTATTCACAACTACATGCAAATCTACCTGCTGTCCACATTTTTTAATCTCTACCCTCCAGGAGGACATCAAACATGCCTCGATGGCATCTGTCATCACTTTGGGCAAGTCTTCACTCCTCAGTGAGATAGTAATGCAGCAATCCAAGGGAGGCCCCATCGAAGTGTCGCTGCTGCTGTTTACATCCCAAATTTGAAATATCTCTTGGTGTACGCATAGTTCAAGATCCACGCTGCCTACGTCATACTGGCTGTCAGCAGGTGCCTCTATATTGCCCCAAGTCAGTGTTACAGGGAAAGGAGTATTAGGGCTTTCAGCAGATGAGGACTTTCTGAGAGCCAGAGACTTCCCATATTTACTCTTGAGGCTGAGGAGCTCTCTCTGCATACAGAGAAACTGCTAGAAAATAACAAACTGGCGGAGCATTTGATGTAAATCATATGCATGTGCTCAAGCAACCTGACCAGCAATTAAGGCAGAGACTGGAAGACATGAATGCATTTGAAACAAATAGGTGATAATTAGCAATAACTTGTAGAGAGAAATTTGAAGGTACACGACCTGAAACTTTTCTAACTGCGGCTGTCTCGACATAGCGATGGCTCATGAAGAACACTCCCCCCTTTTGCAGAGAACTGCTGAATTAGATCATCAGCAGCAGATGATGATCGAAGTTATTACCAGGAACAATTTGAGCCAGCAATAATATTTTGAAATTGTGTGAATCGTTCAAGTTGATTCCAACATCTCGAAAGAAATCTGTGCACTTCTCTGGGTTAGGGTCGTTGCTGACGACGTTGTCTGGCTAAACCCCAAACAAGCTCCTTATGTCTAAAATATAGAACAAATTGCTTCACAAAGTTTAAATGCCGTTCAGCGACCTGGGACTCGGCATCGTGTTAGTGCAAGGAGGTTTGGCATTCGTCTCGTGTCTACTAGCAGCGGCCGCAAGCTTCTGCTCATGATCATTCCGCAACAGTCAGATAAGTCAGTTAAGCCCGTTTCCAGAAACATGCTTATTTGGGTTTGAATTTAGAAGTTTTCGGCGAAGAGAGTACTTGAAGTGTTGAATGTGTAGCAAGGACCGTTTCCACCTAAAAAATTTCAGGACTTCTTGTCTGAGTCTGCCTACATGCTTGCCTTGGCAGCTGCCTTATTGATTTCAGCTGTCATCAAACAACCAACAACGAGTCGCTGTGCAGTTCCTAACCATTGTTGGTACCCTGCTTGGATTCACCGAGTCTGTTAAAAACATAACAGACTGGGTCTTGATTTCGACTGTGGATCGCTATCTCATACTCCTTTTCATCAGCCACAGCGGCTTTAATGTTCCCACCTTAATCCCACAACCACAAACAACTCAGCACCTTTGAAACCAATTAAACTCACAACTTCCAAACGGCCACAACGGCAGGGCCTGAGTTGAGCCTAAACCAATGTGATGAATTTCTGACCTGTACTTACTGCACTTTCTAACCTCTCTTACCTACTCATGGATAGCTCTCCCTTTGACATGAAAGTAGTTGCCGAGTATCTGATGTCAGACTTACGTCATCTCAAGTACGCATACTTTGGTACTAGTTTATTAAGAGAGACACAGTTGTAATCCTTCTGAACCTCACTTCCTTCCACTCTGAAAGACTCATATTGAAACGGCATACTTAATATAACAAGGATACTGATCTCAAATCACATCAATGCACGTTATTTATCAGCTGCCACAATAACAACAATATCTGCTGCACAGTAGTCAGCATCTGATGACTATGTTCTGTCGAGCATATCAGATGTTAACATGTAATTATTTTTTTCCTTTTATGCCGCTGCCATGAAGTTCGTTTGAGCTGCACCAAGCGCACCTGTGTAGTAGCGCTGTGCTAGACTAGGGTTTTGAGCCTTATTGCAAGCTCATCTTTCAGAATGCCTCTGCCTAACGCCTGCTCAGATGTACGGAGCGACCTGATAATTGAGGTACACATGATGTAAATAGCATTCTAAAAAATGCAGCCACATGTCTATTCACTCGTACGCTGTGACACTTTATCACACTTGAGCGAATCTGAGAGGCGCTTTTGGTATTGTATCAGCATATTTCGGGCTCAGAACCAGAATGTACACCAGCTTCAGTAGTTTCAGATAAGCTTCTGTAGTATTCATTAATCAAAATTTTCATTGCAAGTGGTTATGATCCTTATAATGTTCAGTAATCAGCATGAAGCTTATATTCATATGCAGTGATCATTATGACGCAGCTTACTTCTTGAGTGATCTTGAATCTCATCATCACAATCATGGTGAGTGATCATGAATAGGTATCCTTGCGATATGAATAAACTTCTCATTGTATTGTTACTGGTCCTGGTTAAGATTTCCATGAATCCTTACATGTGAGTTTAAGCTTTGAGGAAGAAGCTACATGAAAATGCAGGTATAAAAAACACTTCTGGAAACAGCACTGCAACTGATGAGCTCGTGGTATACAACGTTAAAATTATAACAAAAAGCGCTTCAATGCATTCACGTGTTGTTTTTATGCTGACATTGCACGTTCCCACACAATTCAATGGTTGTGTGGGAACATTCTGATCATCAATTAAGATCATGATCAGCTTTATCAGCTTCTATATTCCAATGGTGGGTTCCCTTCGATCTGTTGCTATTGCGTCAGTGGCTGGTGTTGCATCTTCACTGGCAACCTGCCTAATATTCTTTCGGCAATTGTGGATAGCTCAACATGCCGATCGTAAGATATACTTACGATTAAAGGACGTAACTGCTGTTTCGTCTGGAGCTGCCTCCGTAGAGCAGTCACTCAGCAAAGGTTCAGAGATCAATCATGTAATTAGCATGCATGCCCCCCGGAGCGATCCCTTTGACACAAGACCAAGGGAAGGGTAAGATATATTGTATCATGGAAATGGGTTCTACATGATGAGCTCCATGAAGACTGTCAAAACATGCACTGTGCATGCTTAAGAGTATGCACTCCAGGAAAATCTCTCCGCAAGCTCTACTGATGACTTTGAGAAATGCTGCACTGTTCGCCCAGCCACCTCATGTGCTGATCTTTAGTGCCATCTTGTAAAGAGGACGTCAACTAAGTCAACATTATTACTCAGGCTTCCCATTATGATACCTAATGAATTGTAGGTACTTAAGTTGGGATGATTACTTTATGTCAGTGGCCTTCCTCAGTGCACAGCGTTCAAAGGATCCAAGTAAGCAGGTGAGGAGAAGGTACCATACTGTCAAAGTGCAGTACTTAGGGCACTGAATTACTAAGTTGAAGTTCACGAGGCTTGGCTTAGAAATGAAGCCACATTTTGTGCGTTGGATACGGATGATTTTCATGAGTCATGGGATGTAAATAAAGTACATGGAGTACATGCCCTGATGACAATAATGTTCATGAGTCATGGGATGTAATTGAAGTTACATGGAGAATTTACAGGTAGGAGGTAAACATGATGTTCATGAGTCATGGGATAGAATAAATGAAGGCATGAATTTGTGGGATTTGGATATCTTCAGATGGAAAGTGCTGAGGCTTGTGGTTATTCATTCAAGAGGTTGCAAGCTTCTCACAAAATGATCTGCATGAAGAAAACACCACACATAGATTGGTTCATGTCTTGGCACTTTTAGAAATTCTACGGAAGAGGAGCATAACATATCTTGATCTGTCATCATCTCATCACTACTCCCGCTAGGTGGGTGCTTGCATTGTAGACCAGAACCAAGTGATCTTGGGCATTGGTTACAACGGCTTTCCCCGCGGATGTCCAGACGGGGAGCTACCCTGGAGTAAGAAGTCCCGACCTGAGGAGGGTTTGGGGGTTCTAGGAACCAAGTATCCTTATGTAGTTCATGCTGAGGCCAATGCCCTGCTCAACAAGAATGCTGCATCTGTGTCAGGAGCAGTAAGTAAGGCCGCAGGTAGAATTAGTGCTTCCTGAAAGGAAGAAGGATGTAGGTAGTATTAGTACCTCCTGTAACGAAGAAATCGCTGTGCATCTATTTTCACAGTTGTGTCCTCGTGCTGAATCTGTGCATGACGCGCTGTTTGGCTATTTTATTGGCAGTGTTACACTAGATTGCTGCTTAGTGATGCATATACTGGCATGTGTCCTATTCTGCTTGTGTGCTGGAGAGCAGGCATTCAGACATGTGATGGTGAATGTGTGCATGATTTGAGCTTGTCTTTAGTCTTGTCTTGATCTGCAGCTTTAGTGTACATTGTAAGTACTGGTGCTACCATCGTAGTCTATATCACAGGTGTGGTGTTGCCATCCACTGCATTTGTCTTGTAGAAGTTGTTGAATTCTGATGGGCCTGACTATCTTAATCTTGCAATGTGCTAGAGTGCCAGTTGCTATCTGGTACACCATCTCAAGGCTAGTTAGCATGCTTTTGTCTTGTCATCCGCAAAAGCCCCTGCTGATCAGTTGAATAATGTCATCATTGTCAGCTGCTCCTAATCTGTAGTGTTTATTGTCCAGCATCATCTTTTCATCATAATTGTTAACATATTGCGCTGATTATGCTGTTGATGAGTGCAGAAAGTCTATGTCACCCTCTTCCCTTGTGGAGAATGCGCCAAGTTGCTTATACAGGCGGGCATCAAGGAAGTTATTTATCATGAGGTGAGGTGCAGGTGACAGGCTTCAAGAACGACAAAGTGAGTAATGGTGTAGTAGGTTGAGGAATAACAGCACATATGGTTAGGGAGGGAGGGACAGGAGGCTTAAGCTACCAGAAAAGATGAAGAAGGATTATAGGAAGCAAGTAGGATAGGTAGTGCATGGCATGGAGAGACTTTGACAGGATCCTGGCCTGAATAAAGTGTTTACTGTGTAGTACTGCTGTGAGACGCAAGCCTCATAATCATTGTAAGACTCAGAATCAATCTCAATGATCAGCAGTCATACTCATTGATTATGGGGAATAAACTAGCCGGTCAATACTGACACCACTGAATGAATGAAGTATTTTGGTGGCTGCTGTAGTTGTATAGCAACTCATAGTTGAATTATTAGAATCCAAGTTATAAATTTGTATTTCGTTACATGATGATTGTGATGCTTTGATAATGGTATTGATGATGCAGTACTTAGTAGTACTTAGCAGGCAAGGAATGGCAGGGAAAGGAGCTGATAATTTGAGAACCTGCTACCCTTGTCACAGTGGTCATGCTAATAGTCATACCATAAAGGGTTGTCTGCAAACATTTTTAATCGCAGCATGAACTTTTGACATGTCATTCATATCTTCTGATGCTGTCGCAGACTAAAGGTCATATCACCGCTTCAGCTACCCTCACATCTTCTAGTGGTCCAACAAGCAGGCGGACACAAGTACCTTATTCTGACAGCAGCCACAGTGGTAAATGCCTGCCTGAGCTGTGTAACAATCCCAGCGCTCTGCTGAAAACAGACAAAACTGTAACAGCACCTGGCATGGATTCTAGTACCCCACCTACTGCTGGCAAACGCAGCCACCAATACGATAGCAAAGCAAATGATGCGGAAGGGTATGCGGGTATTGAGGAGCTGGATGGCAGCAGGAGCTGTGAAGTGCATGCAGCTGCTACAGCCATGATATCAGAAAATAATACCTCCTTAGAGCATACTTACTTTGCTTCTTTCAAGTTGCTCACCCTAGCAGGCGTGCGCCTCAGGCAACATCGGTTGAGTGATCCCATTGTCATCATTCCTACAACATCTTGAAATAAGGTGCTGCTGTAGCTAATTTTGAAGTGCATACTGACAGGGGGGATGGCTCCCCCCAACCGACAAGGCCCCCCCGCCGATTTAGCAGTGTACTTGGTAGCATAGCAGTAGATCGTCATTTTCATCATGAGTGGTAGTGGCAGATAGCAGATGTAGTGATGTAGTGGAGCTTAGTCAGCAGCGTGTGTTATGGCTCTACAGCTCATTACAGTACTCATAGCAGATAATGATAGAGGTCGTGTTCTCTTGTTGTTAACTTTCAATGCTGCTGTTGTACTCATCAGTGACCACATCGGTGCGTTACTGTAGTTCGCTGTCATGCCTAGTCTTTGGATATCCCAGGGCATGATGAATTGTGTGAATGTTTCAACAAATGAAGTGCAATTCAGTATGCACCATGTGGCTTGTACTCTTCTTGCTCAGCAGCAGATATGTAACCTGCTTGATTTGTCACATGAGCAGCAATAACCTGGTGAAAAATATGTATGTGGTTGTGGTAATGTATAAGTAGACTGAATATATGTTGCTACATGACATTCTCTGTTCTTCATTACGGTGTCAGCGTAAAATTTCTTTCTGGCATAAATTGGCTTCATCAGAGCAAGCAGGTACAGTAGTCTTCATGGGATGTTTATCGTTTTCAGGAGCAGCAATTCGGTGAGCTCAGTCTTTGCCTCATGTAGCGGCTAGTCCAAGCTTGTTTTTAAACAGGAATTTTCGTGGATTCTCTAGAATGTCTCTTTTTCAATTTATGTCTTCATTTTGTTAATAAGAGAACATTTCTTGCCCTGAGCATCATTCGCTGTCTTCTGTTCTGCATACAACATAGCTAGGTAGGTATTCTCCTCATCTGACCATGATGTTGCACGGATCTTGCCAACACTGTTGTCAAGTGAAGCTGATGATGCAGGATGTACATCAACGACAACACTATGGTCAGAGACGAGGTATGCTTCTCGATGTAGACGCCCTCTTTTATTACTCACTTTATTGCTACCAGCTGCAGGAGTGCCCCTGCCCCTGTTAGGAGGGAGAAATGGTGGTTGTGGTGCATGGCAGGGCAGGCGCATGCCCATAACACTACCTACTTTGTAACTGAGGAACTCGTAGCTGAGATAATTGAGTGCTGGCAGTGGGTGGGAACTGCAAAAACTGCCTTTGATTTGCTCCATGGAACTCTGTCCCAGCAAACTGCTGCTGGTAATTGCTTTAGTACTGACCCATAATTGTGCATTGATTGTCAGGATAATTGCCAAGATGAAGACGACTTTCAGAGTCGTAGCCAGGATACTAATAGAACTAGCAGTAGTATTCGCGCACGACGAAATGCTTCAATTAGACAGGCGACACACAGATCACAGTAAGCATCGACCAAAGCAATGTTAGCAACAATTATTGTTAAGTTTATGGCAGTAAGGCGCTATGCCTGTTCTTTTGTACTGTCACCAGGGTTTTAGGGTTTACCCCTTCGAAGGGTATTTCTTAGTTTCCTGTAGCGTAGCCGTGTCTTACGCAAGCTATTGACACGGACTACTGTCATTGCCACAGATCACAATTATGATAACAGCGTAAACTTTTTAAGGCTTCTTTAGAGAGACGGCTGCGATTCTTTCAAACACCGCTCGACATCACCATTGAGCAGAGGAACCACCAGAACGGCGAAGTGGATAATGGTCATGCTTCAATGACTTGTAATGAGCCTTCTTTTGACACAGCCGCTGAGCTTGTGGAGAAGCAACTGCAACAACAGGTTGAACATGTGCACCTTGGTGGTGTAAGGGATTCGGTATTGGTTATAGTTTTAGGTTACGACGTAAGATATAATAGGGGACGCTGAGTGAGACATGAAGTGTGACTTGCAGTATTCAGTGAAGAGCTTTATATTGTAGAGGGGGGCTATTGTTTAAACACAGTGTAATCCAAGACTGTCAATATTCGATAAGCTTACAGGAGGGTAGCGGATACCCTCACAAGTGGTGATGCTGCTGCTAGCGCTCCAGAATGTTCAAGCAGACCCACTACAAAAGCATCTTCCTTCAATACCGTCCATGGATAGTATTAGAAGGAAGCTGCAAGCTTTCGCAAGAGTCTAAAGGCACAATTGCATGAAACAGTCTGTGCAGTTTACAGTCGATGTTGCCCAGCAACTCAAGTACAAGAATACAGAGTGTCATTACCTAGTAACATATCTGACTTGGCGGAGGTGGTGTCACAGCCGAGGCTGCCAAATACAAATTTGTTAAGGAAGGAAGGAAACAAGGTCACATCTAAGACGCCCTATCATGCCAATAAAACAACGCACACAATTGATGGGATTACGTACTGTCTACAACCACGACATGCTTGCAAAGACAATAATGTTGTCTCTGCATGCCTTGAGTGTGCGAAGGCGTTGAAGGGAAACCAAGTCCCTTCTCACTCACTGGTGCGTTATGATTGTGGTGGCCTTCCTTAGGGTCTGTCGCAGCTCCGCATGCTGGAAGAGAGGTTGCTGGGAAAAAACAGGGTTAGCAGGTATTGCTACTTCATAAAACCTAACAACAAAGGGTTGTCCTCTCACTATATGATAATGGCTGTTAAGCTGTGCTTGCAACCAACTGGTGAAAAAGATGTACAAAAACACGTACTGCTCATGAAAATTACAGATAAACTAACTTTAAACCAAACCCCCCGAAATCGGGCCCCGAAGCGTTAGCTGAGGCATTCTGTTAACTGCCTCCAAGCCATCAGCTACATCAACCCACAACAACTGTAATTTATATTTTCTTGATTCGAAATTAACAATGAAACAAAGTTGCTCAGTGGTGTAGCTGAATTCTATTATCTTAGTGAACAAAGCGACTTACGCCAAATCCCTTCGACAAAATTCTGAACATGTTTGTAAACTATACAGTTACAATCTTAGTCCAAATGGTTTCCATTATTTTGGGACAGACAAACATACAGCTCCGAAGCCAATAGTGGGTAGCAACATATCCCTCTTTCGATAAATCGAAATCGGGCACCTCCTCCTCCAAACAGAGGCATCTTAGAGTGGTGTGTTCTAGTCGTTTGATCCATGATCTTCGTTTCTGATGCGTGTGATCAGCTATAATTAGCGTGCTAGGTGACCCATAACCTGTGATCTGAATTATCTAATACTGAATTATCTATGACTGTAGTGTGTTGAGTAGTTTAAAGAGAAGAGACAGGATAATTTGAATAAACAAGTTACTAGGGAATAGTCCTACTGGGGTTCAGTCCCAATAATACGACCCTTCAGTCCAGGGAATTCAGGTATAACAAGCAGGCCTGACTGTCTAATTTAATTAACATCACTGTCTGGGCAAATTGAGCTGAATGTAGCAAGCAGAATGAGGTAGCAGGATAATGTATATTCTATCTTGGTATATTTAGCTCACCATGATAACTTGGGAGCTCCCTGTAATTGTCACAAGATTATTCAGCTGGCCCACCATATCGATGACTATGTGTTACATTAGTTCCTTCAGCACATACGTTTGCAGCAAGCTTATCATGTTTCATCACATAACGACATATCACAAGCACTGCTACTAGATTTTGACCGCAAGCAGCAGGTTCTACTATGACTGTCTTGGGATTAATGAAGATCCATGATGAATAAGCATTGTTTCTGCTATTATGACTGGCCACTGTAGCCACTGTCACGTAATTGTTGGTGCCAGTGTCCATCCTCAATAGTAACTTGGTGAACGTATTTACAATGTAGGCAATCAGCAGCAAGCAAACGTAAAACTAGTTGATGGGGGTCTTGGCTACCATAAAACTGCAAATGACTAGGTACCTAGCAGTGGTATAGATAGAGGAGTCATGTTGAAACATAAAGAACTTGCCATAGATGATTCATTATGAACAATGAAAAGTTTGAAAGCTCCGTTGTTGAGTCTACTGCTTGGCCATTATGGCCATGCATATGCTTCAAATAATAAATAGGATGAGACATGCAGAATTTGCCTAGGATGAATGTTAATGAATCAAAATTAGAGTTCAACAGGATGATGCCTGCTCATATTAATGAGCCAAATACATTTGATGTTGCATGTAGCACATGGCCATGACAACGTTCAACTCTTGACTTCCTGACTTTTTGAAGACTATGTAGACTTCAATATCATGAAACTAATGAAACAGTAGAAACAGAGTTTTGTGAACTAAAGCTCCGTTGTTGTCGTCTTTAGTACATGGTCATGCATATCCTTAAAACAAACTTTATGCTAAAAGCAAGCATGTTTATGCAGTCAATCGAGTACATGAGTATAAAATCATCAGTTCTTCTCTGCAGGGCAATCGTACTTGTCGCAACTATTCTGATGAAGTATTCCTGATTTTTCAGGAAATTTAGAACGTAGGCTTTCATATTCTAAATTATTTTCTGAAGGAAATGTGACGATATTTATCTTCAATCACTGAATATAAAAAACAAAATCTGCAGTAGAACGACTTAGAACGTTTGCAGAGGGCTCGCACCATGAGGAACATCCTTATGAAGCACTTCATGTGGTTGCCTCAACATCCATGGAGATCTCCAACCAGTCAGCTAGAAAAATTGCCAGCTTGAAACAGTTAATGTCAGCTTCTCATGCAGCTGCAGTTCATCATGTAAGATCTGCACCTACAATACATTTTCTGTACTTTTCTTACTTTCTCACTAGCAATCTGTAAATGATTGTAGGAACCACAGAAGAGGCCCACAGGGGGGCGAACAAGTGGCAGGAGCTCTCAGGCGCCTAGCAAATATAGGCAGGGATCCGATGAGTGATCGATATAATAGCGCCCATGAGGATCGTGCAGGAACTGAGCAAGGCTATTATTTAATGCTTATTTAATGCTTATTTTTAGCTTATTTTTAAACGGCAGGGCTTTAAAATCGATGTTCTTTATTTTTAAGAATTAAAAAGCCTCTTTAAGCAATTGAAAAAGCTTTATTCCGGCCTTACTCCAGTCTTTATCGAGCCTTATCCTTAAGCAGAAAAATAAAGAGTACGTCCACACTTCTTTATTTCGGTCTTTATTCCTCCTTATCGCGGGCCTTATTACTCTTTATTTCGTCCTTTTTAAAGCCAAATAAAGACTTTTGTTTTGTAGTAGTGACGACTTCTCAATGCTTCTTACTTCGTCAACAGCTGCTCTAAAAAATATATTCCACGCTACCATAAAGGCGACCCCTAAAAATTGTGTCTGTCTTCATGCTCAAAATAACATAGCGTTATCGGCTGGTGAACCACCTACAATGACTATTATAATATTAATTCAGTCTAGACGCTTGAGGGCCCTTGATAGCAGCTCAAAGCTTGTGAAGGTGAGCGCAGTAGCCGGTGTGGTCCGACAGAAGTTGGTTAGGTAGCCACGATAGAACCCTCTAATGCCGTCCTCCACCCACACCTTCTTGACAGCTTCTATAGAGCTTGACAGAGACGCGGTACCTGCTGATCAAATTTCTACAGTTATCACCGCCTATCATGTATTTAGTAGACAGATGACTAAGCATCTTTTGTTAGGCACAGATAAGAACCCAGCTATTCTGCTTTCGTCCGTAATGATGTTGAAACATCAGCTTCAATGTCACGAAGGGAAAAGTTAAAACCATTAAAGCTGTATAATAAGAACTGCTATCTTTTCATCAGAACAAATAAATACCAGCAACCTTAGTCGTCATCTACGTCATCACTATTTCAGCACGATAATCTACATTTATGACTGTTCATTGCAGAAATTTCTTCATTCCAATCGTTTAACTGCTCTTTATGTCATAATTTTAGGTATTACCGCCAGTCAATATCTAGGCCTAGCCATATCTTACCTGCAACTTGCATCTGACACGTCACCACCTCCTGAGGATATGTGATGGCTGTAGCAATGGTCTTGGAGAAACTGGATGCCACTACCAGATCTAACGCCTGGAGATCCAGGATGAGGCGGCATGAGCTTAGCAGCAGCAATAGTAACGGAAGATTGAGAAGATCATTATCTAACACTTCACCAATGTACAGTTTTTACTATATTGAATGACTAAGTTCATCCCTTGTGCTGTCAACTAGTAGTGTGACTTAATAAACAGAAAAACAAGCGGGTAGTAGCGGGATAGTAGCGGGATGCTAACAGTTGCTATACTGTAGTCCTGTCATCTTCTTACATTTAGCTCCTCAAGTCTTTCGTTTGACTTGGCCAGCAACATCATCATCTTACACCGTTCATACAGAGGGAACTACAGATGAGGGTAGAATGTGCCAGTAAGTACTGCTTCACCTCGTTACATGTCGTTACCATCATGTAAAATGAATGAATATTATTGCAGCAATACGTTCACTTAGTGAGAGCGGAAGCCGCAGTAGTATAAACAATGAGGAGGCTGCTTTAGGGTCAGCTGTTGGTGACAGATTTACTTATTACATTCGGCTTCTTGCAGGACTCCAGTTACAATTGTACTCACAGCAGTATGGAAGTACATCAGATCCTAGCAATTATTTATAACGCATAGCTTTGCTTACTAGAACACAGATTGTGATGCTTCAAGCAGCAGTGTCTCACATCAGAAGACGTCTCCTGTGTTCGAGATTTTGTATCACTAGCACGACCCTTATGCCATAACCATGGAGACTCGCCTGGATTGCAACATGCACCACACCCAGCAAGGAAGGGATGAGACCGCTGTACAGTCCCCTCAGACCCTCCTCTGCTCCAATGCGGTACAATGCATTGAATGCAGTTGTATACCGCTTACGGTGGCACTTAACAGCAGGAATTGCAGGAAGCGGAAAGAGTGGTATAACAGACATGAAGCAAGCTCTTAAAGAGAAGAACGGTAATTAAAAGTAGCGTTATTATTCATGCCGCTAATAAATAGAAGCAAGGTCATTTTTGTCTGAGCAAAATGTGAGGAGCAAGGTCATTGCCACTAGACATCAAGAGTTCTAAACAACATAATAAATCATACAGATGACCTTCCATGGCCAGTGCAAACATGGTGCACAAAGAACTGAGTATCCTTACAACCTAGGCTCTTAACCCGCCTAATAGTACTTACTACAACCTTCACACTTGTGAGGTCTTGTGTCTGGATCCTGGTCTTAGCCACCCAGAGAGGGTTGGTCACTAGGAGGGTGGTCATGCCTGCTCCTGCAGCAGCGGCCATATGTAGAGTAGCTGGCTCAGGCTCACAAGATCCTGGGAATAGTCCGATGAGGATTCAGTTAACTCACAGGCGCATAATAATAAGCCCTGGAACTAGAATGTTCGCATGACAAAAGCTACAAAAGCATAGGCTACAAAAGTTATGATGACTCAGCAGTGAAAGATGCCAATGACGTGCTTGTTGTTAAAGACATTGAGTCAGAACTCTTTAGCTCATTACAAATGGGTGCAGCAGTTGACATCAATATCATAATGGATTGTTTTTACTGAGCTATCGATGAATGTATCATTCATAATACATATATTTCATAAAATGCTTCTAAGACATCTCCTTACCAGTGGGTCTGTTGTCAAGATTTGCCTTCAGAAAATCGTAGGAGGTGAAATAAACAGGCCAAGTTGGCAACAATGCAAGCAGAGAGGGTGTCAGGCCCTTGTAAAGTCCCCTGAAACCTTCCTGAGCCACAATCTGCCTCAGACCCCCAATAATGCCTGGGCTCTGTAATGTGTCAGCCCTCTGTATCTGCAGCCTTGTCTTCAAAATATCCAGTGGATTAATAACGGCTGCAGTGATAGCTCCTGAATGTTATTATACATTGCTAGCTGAGAGTTATTAAACCCAACACTCATTGAATTATAGAGTCAAGACAGAGATGAACATGCATGGCCAGACGTGTAGCCCATATCTTTTAAACATTTAGGTAAATCATGGCCGAAACTCTTGATCAAGAAACAAACAAAAAGAAGTGCAGAGTTTTTTTCTCTGCCAGCGGGACTATGGCCTAGATAAGGTATGTCATTTTCATGCATGGATGTAAGTACAACAATGAACAGGTGATGGATGTAAGTACAACAATGCACGAGTGCATATGTACAGCATGCCCTCCTAGCTTCAGGACTTCATCATCATACTTCATATTTGTCACCTGACATGATTCCAGCTATTATGGTGACCATTGGTGATGTAGTATTAGGGTGCATATTCTGACGACACAGGTCGAACTGATCTGGCAGTCCACTGCAGCTCCAGATACGAACAACTTCTTTGGAGCCACCAGCCACCATTAGGGTGACTTCCAACATTTCTGAGAACTCAACTGTTCCATCCTTGTTTTTGTCCATGACAGCAATAAGGGCTTCTGCCTCACTGTCTGAGATTTTTAGGTGCTCATCCTTCTCCAAATATGATTTGAGGTCAGATACTGTGATGTGACCGTCAGGGTTGCTCTGGCTGTCGATCTCGTGAAAAAGAGATGCGATCATCCTTTCCTGACTCCGAACAAAGGTGAAGAACTCACCGATCTCAATTGTGGAGTTCCCATCTGTATCAGCGGCTGTCAGAAGTTGATGAACATCTGAATGCACAGGGCCAAGCTTTCCTGAATCCTGAGCCTGCTGTAGCTCCTTAAGGGTCACTCGTCCATTTCCATCAGCATCTAAATCTTCGAATAGCTTTCTGATCTCATCATCAGATATCTGTTTTCCCTCGATAATTGTTGAAGATCCTGTCATGAACTGGCGAACATCTTGGTGTGGAGAGCAATCTTACGAGTCTTATCAGCAGATCAGATACGTTAAAAGTAGTTTGAAGCTGGCAATGCAATGATAGCAGCATTGAAATTTGAAATAGCGATTAGAGAAGGTACGACTCGAGGTCAAAAACGTATAACGTCAAAAAATTCAAAACATCTTTTAAACAGATTGGTAGGCGAAATATTCAAGGACTCTTGCAAATTACAGATGAGGGATGTGCTTCAGCGGCTCAACCGGATGAGGGACAGGGAACAATTCTAGAAACACAGCAGATGCATCTAGGACTCCCTTGCTAGGTTTCACCATGTTTTCTAGTTTCTCAGATTCAAAAAGAATGCCCCGTAAATAATGTCTAATTGTCACAGCCTTATGCCATACCATGAAAACGAATACTAGCAGTATCTGGAATTAACACAGTGCATCTCACCATTACATGCTGTACATTTGCACGGCATCTGCAGTAGCAGATTAATTACTACATTAATACAAGTGTCAGTCTGCTTACAAAATGCTTCTAAATGTGTTTGTGCTAAGACCTGATCATACCTGTTTTCAGAATTATTATAAGCTAGCATGCTAAAGGACAGGGCTAACTACAGCTGAGGATATGCTCTTATGGAAAAGAATTATTCATGTTTGTTATATGCAGAATGTGCTTACTACACTTAGGTCATGTGGATGTGATTTTCAGGCTGAGACTTGCATTTACGACTCCATCATATTCACATACACCCAGATTCTATCATGGGTCATGACATCAGGTAGCAGGTACAAGTATAGCAAATCGAGGAGAAATATTGAGCACAAATGTCTGGCAACTAGTATAATCTTGTGCATGGTATTGGCTGCACTAGATGTATACTTTTAGTAGTAAAATGCACTGCTAACTTATTGCTTTGGTTACGTGACTGGAATGCGGACTACACAGCTGGATAACAGGTATGGTGCAGTAATAGCATAATGTTGATCAGGCTGCACTGAGGACTGGAATAGTTTGGAAGAAAAATATGAATTGAAGTCACTCTTATGGTATAAGGAAGCTGTTGTTTTTGAAGGAGGTCATTTTTAGCACTTGCATAGAACATGAGCTCTAGTACTGCTGTGGGATTTTCTGTTCAGATGTGGCCGGAACAAAAAAACAGTTTTCACTGCTTTCTGCTTTTGTATTTTCACATCAGGAATTTATTAGGGGCTACCCTTCTTGTAATTGCTTTGAACAATGGTATTGCAGATCTTGGTGGGTTCTCTTGTGACACCTTTGCTGTCTAGACCTCCGTGTGCTTCAAATTCCCATGTCAACTGTCAGCAATTTTTAGTATTGCGGCTGGGAGCAACAGGCAATTCAGACTTCACCCCTGTAAAGAACTGACAAGCTGACTCCAAACTCCTAACATCCTCACAATACATCTTGATGAAAACTTGTTGCCCGTCCTCCTGGACACACAGAATTTCTTCTCCATGAAAGTCTTGATGCCCCATAAGTGTGAAGCTGTCCACGCTGAAGAGAAAATGAGGGATGCTTAGTGGTAGTAGAATTTAGAGAGCATTTGCAAGACATGGGTGTTGTCAAAAGTTCAAATACTTCAAACCACCTCTCCATAAATGAAGTGCCTCATCATCGGGCTTCTGAATTATGAAAAGAAGCAACAGATGTGAATCAAAGCCAGTAAAGCCAGCTGGTTGCCATGACTAAATCAAGGTACATCTTTACTAGTTGTCATGCGGTAGCCTCTCAACTAGTAACAAGCATCACGCTTATTCTCAGCACTATTAGCCTTTAGCGCTTATTCTCATTCTCAGCACATCTATATCTTTTTCAGGTAGTTCAGGACAAAACAAACAAGAAATATGCGCTAATTTCTGTCCTGATGCTGGCAGCCCTGAGCCTAGTTCTCATGATCTTAAGGCCAGCAGCTCTCATCCACTACCCCTCGTCCACAACAGACACAACACGCAATGGCTGGGAATAAGCGCTACTAATAGTAACGTGAGAGGGCTACTTGTATGCCCTAGTTATTCACTCGCTATACTCGCAGGCGCTGCAAAAAGCAGCCTTCAATCCAATCTTTTGAATTCTCAACCATGTCTGATAGAGAGCATTATATATTTGCCTAGTAGTAGGAATGCAATGCTTTCTTACCATAATTGCTACCTGTTGTGGCGGCTGGGCTAGCTTTTACTGCTACTACTAGGGTATGGGCATTTGAGGTTTTTGGCTACTGGTATCATTAACTAATGGAAGTTTATTTGGATCCCTATGCTACCTGATGATTCTACCCTTTGATCACTATGGCTGATAACTATGGCTGACAACTGCTGTGACATAGTAGTGAAACTATGATCAAGTTCATCAAACCCCAATAACAGTTCAAGATGATCATCACTGTAAGCAGCCCATGATGTGATTACGCTGACGAAGCATGATAGACCATTATGGGACTGAGACATGTAGCAAATGATAAATCTGATGAGTCAAACTTCTAGTGGAAGGTCCTCAGTTCCGAAGCAGCATGATGAGAAACATGGAAATTCTGTACTTACATAAGTATGACCTCACGCTTGTCTGTGTAGTACATCCTGGTCGTGGACTTTCCTGCCCTCACGTCTCGCCTGAGCGAAGACGTAGTCGGGCACCCATCCTGCTGATGAAAGTATATATAGGATGATAGAGCCGGCGCAAGATTGTTGTCATTCACAAATAATGATCTCAGCATAATGGGGACTGTTCTCGATGTTCAAGCTAAAGAAATCATGCATCACTTTTATCCATTGTCCTCATTTACGGCTGTAGGTTGTACAACATCTGCTTTACTGCCTCCCTGCTGTCAGTAGCTTCTAATTAGGTGTTACAGGAGTTCCTTGCACCCTCTCCTGGATGATCCTGAACATTGAAGCTATGGGAATACTAATCCTAGTAAAAACATGGATAGTGACGTTCACTGCTGAATTAACACTACAGCAGCATTGGAATTTCTCTGCTATATACGACATTAACAGTAGACAGATGAGAAGTTATACCTTTCTGAATGTTTCAAAATACAAGTTTGGGATGCCCATGAGTTGTAGCTTCATCTTCAGTGTGATGTCGTTTTGAGTTTCCCTGATCTGATAATGGTGACAGCCATGCAAGCAGCAACAATGTTATGGCAGGCCATTCAGCAACAATGTTATGGCAGGCCATTCATTTATGATCATAATGTCATGTGAAGAGCAGCCAGCTTGCGAGTGCAGGCAAGACAGGCTGGCTGATGATCATCATGAGATGCCTAACAATTCAAAACTACAGTACTGTTGGTCATTTCTGGCCCGCAACCAATCCAAGGGAATCCACGTCTAAGTTGTGGATTGAGGGGTATTGATTGGATCATAATGTGTCAGGCTCCATGATTAGGTACCTTGATGCCAGATATACTTTCATGAGCCTTTCTTGCCATCCAGCTTGCCTTGATAAGGGAGTCAATGGGCAGTGGGTTAGGTGTGGAGCTTTCTGATACCTGAATATCATAAAGATGAGGTAAAAGATGAACAGGCAAGCATACTGGTACGTCGTGGCGGCAGCAGCAGCAGCAGCAGCGACAGTGAGCTAATGTGTATTCATACTACAAACACTCCGTCTAGTTATTATGTCAGTGTCAGTGCACCATTCTATTGTCACCATAATTTTTAAGCCTTGCAATAGTTTGTTATGAGAGCCTCAGCGCCCTCCTGTCGAGCTCAAAAGCAGGACATCTTGAGTACTCAACCTTGAATAAGTGAAGCACCTGAATAATGCCTTATTAAAAAGTAAATAATCATACCTTCTGCCAGTATCCATCCAAGCCCATCACGGGAGGAATTGGGACATATTTTGTGGAAATGTCTGCAAGGTTGCAGATCAGTCCGTGCAGATCAGTTATTTATTGCTGCTAATGAGCCCATCATAACGACAACATACTGCTGTTGTTATTGCATCAGCAAATGATCATTTCAAGAATGAGTACATCATTTGATTATGTTAATTATGCCTCTCATGTTCACAGCACTTTACTCCCGTCAGGAAAGCCCTGCCGCTGCGCTTCTATGACAGTGCAGTACGTGACGGGCCTTATTACAATGACACCCGCTCATGTACTGCTATGATGCAGTGCAATAAGACGACATGAATCAAGATGCTTACTGTACTGCTTTATCGTAGGGTCTGGAATAAAACAGGGCACTGCCTGCTAGTGTACAGGTATGACCTATACCATTACGAGTATGCACTATCTACATCATAATCAAACTTTACGACACTTCACTGCTTATTAGTTATTACTGATATGCAGTTAGTGTTTGCTCACCAATAAACCTGAGGGGTTTGGGAGGGGCCCAATCGGGAGGTGTTGCCTGCAGCTGCTGTGGTAGTTTGATGAGCTGTCGTACTGACTGTTGCTGGACGGAACTGTCCTGCTCTATCTTGGGTGGTGGTTCATAAGTTGGGTCTTTGTTTGCTGGTGGCTGCTGCCAGCTGAATGCCAGTGCCACCACTGCATTTGAGTTGCTGCTGCACCGCCTGCTTTCAGTGACTATGCAGTCTCCAGTGGCTGCTGCTGCATCAGTACCATAACTAAAATCATCAACAGCCTTTATCCGATCATCAGTGTGAATCACGGACGATTCCGTTACCTTCCTCATGCAGACTTGCTGCTGGTGCTGCTGCAAGTGCTGACCATTGAAGCCGCCAGCTTCTGTTACTTCTGTTGTGGTTGTTCTTACTAAGCAGAAGGGTTTGCTTTCATGTTGCACCGCATCAGAAATGTCGTGTTGAGAAACTAGGCTGCAGCCTGCTGCTTGTCCTGCTGCCATGCCATACTGTTCTTCTGAGCATACTGGTAGATGATGTATAGAGGATACGTACAATGCCTGATTAAAATGCTTCTCACCATGATGAGCGTCTGCCTGGATATTCTCACCAAGAGCCTCTGGTGCTGCAGCCTCATCATCCGTCTGCTTCTGCTTCTGCTGCCAAAACCGTCGGCGGAAGACATCCTTGCTGGATAATTTATTCACGCTTATATTCACACCATTGTCCGCCGCCTCACTAGGGTCCACTGCTAGGGAAACAAACAAACGCGGAGAAGGAATAGCTGTGAGGCGTTCAGAAGAGTGATGGTTACCTTCAGCTATTGCGGTTTCGCAACTGAACATACTCGAGGCTTGACTTCTTGCATCCTCATACAATGTGCTTGTGGAAGATCTGCCTGAGCCTAGTGGTTCATACTCCTCAACAATATCAACCACCATGCTGGACCCACCCGCATTATGCATCGCCTGGATAATACAACCTGGATTAAGTTGGTGTAGTAGCTGGTGTGAGCCTTGACACTGAAATGACGGTTCAGCAGTGTAGCAGCGGTCATCATTTTGTGCATTATCTGTGGTGCCGCTGTGATGGCGGACAGCTGGTTGGGAATGGCAGACGCTCCTGCTGGGAATGACAACCCGCTGCTGGATGTTGTTGGGCCTTGCTGCAGCTGTGACAAGAGATCTCTTGAGCTCTTTATACCTCTTTGATATATCCAGGGATGGCAAGTGGGTTATGTGAGCAGACTTTACTGGTGGTTGCAGAGCATTACAGCCAGGAGCACCATTTTTAAGATTTGTCACCAAATGATGTTGGTGATGACTGCTGCCAATGTGCTGCCCTGCATTATCGCTGTGGAGTGCGAATGATGTGCTGCCGTGCTGATGCGGCAGCTGCTGCAGTGGTGACTGCTGTTGATGCTGGCAGTAACATTTTTTGATGGCAATGAACATGACCCTAATGCATCCTAGATTGCTTTCATCATTCATGTTTTGAGTCAAAGGGGATGATCGCGGCTGAACTAGGGGTCCTGGCAGCTGCAGACTGTGGTGAGTAGAGTTGTGCAGTTGGGCGGTCGCTGCATCTGTGATTTTGGGAGGATGACTTATCCGCTTGCTGCTGCTGCTGCTGCTGCTGCTTGTGTTCATTATTGTTTTACAAGTAGTCATTGAAGTCAGCAAGGTGGGAGGGGTAGGAGGGGCTACCTCGCCCTGCACATTATCATCTTCAGGTGTTGCTGCAGGCTTATTGAATAAGGATGCAAACGAAGGGCGGTTCTGTTTGTTTACGTTTGTCTTCGATTCTGCTGCAGGCATTGCAGATCCTTGTCCTGCGTCATGAATAATAATAAAATCAGGTCAATTTGATTAAGATCACTTGTTAAATGACCCCAGACCGCCGCTGTGACAGCCACGACAGTGCCTTCAGAACATTCAATTTTATTGTTACTGGATCTATGATTATGAAACATGCAGCACGACCTGGGGACAAGCGGCAGGGATCTACGACGCTGATCTGCTGGTGATGAGCCACGCGCTCAATTTCTTGACATTTGGAAATTTGATTTACGTTTAAGCAACAATTTTCGAATAATGTGACGCACTTCGATTGATGGGCTTTTTCTGACGCACTTCCGGCCGTGATTTCGGGACTAGTCTGCTCAAACGTAGATTGCGTCGACATAACCTCCACTCAAACGGGAATATTGTAAAAGGATTGAAGGTAGTAATTCCAGGACTTATTCGATGTATGACAGTGATCTCAAAATGTACGTACACGACGGTCGTCGGACGCCGTTCCAGGAATAAGGAAAAACGGATTTGTGAGGTCATCATCTAATTTACTCTGCTGTTTAAGGTCATTTCAGACCAATGATAAAGTCTCAAGGGACAAATGTCGTATTAGCCGTGTCAAGCTCAAAGGTTCTTACTTCTATATGAAGTACTAGTTAGTTATTTCAACAGTAAGTAATCAATAGTAGAATAAACTAATCAGCCATCAGCTACAATTATTATGTTTGACAGCCATGCTGCAAATAAATACCACTCTTTTTTAATAATTGCTTTCATGCATGGTATGCATCATGGTAAGGTATTTTCTCCTCATTTAAGCAAGGAGTTTACAACACTCTTCACATTGAGTTTCTTGAGGTCTACGTACGTCTGCCCACACCCCACAAACATAATGGGGGCCCCGCTGCTGTATACCATGGACACCGCCGCCCCCACCTGATCAAACACAAGGCAAGAGTCTCAGGGTTTTCACAAAATTCTCAAACCAGACAGTTCATTATCACGTACATGCTGTAAGCTCTTCCTGGATGGCTGTGGTCACGAATGCTCTTTCAAATGCATGCTTTGACAACGTATGCATAAAGATAAGAGATAGGCACTGGTGCCCAGGAGCTATCTTGAAACAAATACCCATATTGAAGTGGCCTAACGTAGTTTGCTGGACCTGTACTCACTTAACTAGCAGGACCTGCACTGTCTGAAGTAGCAGCAGCCTGAGATGCTCTTTGAGCTGTATTATTGATAAAATATGACCAGTATAAATTATTTTCACACCAGTGGAACAGCTTGTAAGCGCTGCAACTAAGTGCGTACCTTTTCATCAATAGTATCAAACTTCGTAAGGACAATGCCATCCACCCCTCTTCCAGCGCGACGGTTCACCTGCTAGTGAGGTGACGATGGAACACATCTGCATTAACAATTATTGGCAATAATCCTCTAAATCTCCTAGTCAGGCCCTCGTATAGGTAAGCATGCAATCATCACATCACCTCAACCACTTTCTTCTTCATACCTGAGGGTCAGCAGGAGCGAGGTCAAGCAAGGCCCTGTTGAACTTGGTCAGCTGGTCAACAGCGTCGTTCCCCACCAATGCCTCCCCAACAAACAACACCAGCTGAGGCTCGTTCACTGCTATCAAGTTACTCAGGGCTCTCATGAGCGGCTCATTGTCCTATTACAGAGCGATAACAACAGGTCTATGAGCCAAGTTGAAACCCATGCTGCACACCAGGAAACGTCACATCTCAAAGGCACACACCATGAACATGCTTTCATTGCGATGGATGACATGGGCTTCAACAATAGAAGTGCAGGTGTGGAGGTGGCTTTTTACAATTTAAATGATACGGGCATCATAACTGCACTTGTGCCTATTACTGCCAGTCAAATATGCTTCATCCATCCATCCATTCTTACCGGTATTGAAAGTACATAATCGAGAAAAATATAAATACTAAAAATGCCACTAGCTCGATTACTAAAACATGGCACGATCATACGTAATAATTATTAGCATTACATTGATGCTATCCCACCACACTAAAAGCCTGCATATAACCCGTTACATCTGTCTTTTGTACACACCTGCATGCGGCCTGCTGTGTCCACCAGCACCACGTGCCTACCATCCCGCTCAGCCTGCTTCACAGCTTCAAATGCAACCTTGGCAGGGTCCTTCTCATAACCCCTTTCATACAGCGGCACACCCAGCCTTGCACAATGAGTCTTGAGCTGTTCAACAGCACCTGTGGTTGTTGAGTGAAGACCACAATCACAATCATGGAAGGCAGCCATGGTTCAGCACTGACACACATTTGCTATCAACAAGAGGAATGTTGCAATCACCAATCAACGAAACTTTGGCACCATCATGCTTGCGTGCATCCTCCATGGTTCATGGCGTCATCTGCAATACTGCCTAATTAAAAACCACTAGAGCTGCTGAGCCAGCAGTCCAGGTTCACAACTAGCTCCACATCTCACCTGCTCGGAATGTGTCGCAGGCTGCAATGGTGACCTTCACACCATGTTGACCCAACCAGTACGCAATCTTGGCCAGATTTGTAGACTTCCCCACCCCATTCACACCACAAAAAACAATCACATAAGGCTTGCCACGCTCCTGTTAGACAGCAAAATGAGTAGGCAGCACAGATTGTTAGTTCCAGTTGCCCGGGAAAAAAGGTTTCACAATGACGTGTATTCAAGAGGCACAGCTGTCAGGCTACTTCTGAACAGCAGCTGTGTGAAGGGGAGATTAATCAACAGCACACATTCAGCTGATAAAAGGATGAGGTGTCAGTGATGTTATGATTTCCTTATGGCATCATGTGGGAGCCTCTTATTGATCCTATGACGAGTCCTAGGGGTTCTGCTAGGAAAAAACAAGCAGGGCACCATATGACAAAACGCTTTATGATACTACGGTTTCATAGCAGAGGAGCCTCCAAGATTGTTGGGGAAACAATTTCTTCTCTTCTTCAGCATTAGTGGTGACTGTTTACCTGTGCCTTCCGAATGTCCAACAGGACGTCCACCTGTCGCTTGTACAGAATGCCACTCAGAGACTCCTCGAAGGATTTGCGTACCAAGGCAGCTACTCCCGTGAAGCTTGCCAGCTTTTGACCCTCAAGTGACCTGTAAGGAAAGGATCATAATCATATGGCAGCAAACAAGGAGCGCCCCAATTTTCTAATCGGGCTTGCAACCAGCTTGATGAAGTTTCCAGTCCATTGGGACTGGAAACTGTGAAGTTAGGGTTTTGGCAGCTAAACTCTGTACCACCACATGTCAACAGCATCCAATGATGCAATCAGCAATGTCACTCCTCACCTCTCAACTACCATATAGGATTCACATACTGACCGTTTGACCCATCCCTAATCCCTTGATTGCTAAAAAACTGCTGTTGAAACCCACAAACCTGCCCACTGATGCACAAACACTGGCTGCGATGCCTTCCGCGACATTTCTTTCCATTAACCTCTTCTTCATGTCATTCAGCGCTGATTCCAGGTCTTGAGCAGTCAGGCTGCCACTGCCCACCACGTTGAGCTTGAGGCGGGATAAGAAGGAGCCCAGCACGCCTGTGGCAGCAGCACCAGCCTTGGCACCACCTGAGACTTTGCCAGCAGCTGCCTGCGGTGATTGTGATTCAATAAATTTGTTTAATCCTTAATCCTCAACCTAAGACCCAGGAGTATTCCTACAGCACGTAAAGGATTTACATATCCACACCGATGGACCACTAATAACCCATCATGAACCTAGCCTGCTGAGCTGCCTGGTCATGAGCTGATTTCTAACTTAAAACAGCAGAACTTTTCTAACCTGAAAAGTCATCTGCAGAAAATTCGAGTATGCTGAAAAGGAGCAATAAAAACAGCCAAAAGGTCATATGAAAAAATAGCCAATTGGCACAGGCTCTTGAAAGTTCAATGACATATTGATAGAACGGTGGTCGGACAACAATGACTGCCATCATCTAATATTGCCATTATCTACACAGCAGGCTAATCCCCTCCTCTAACCTCCACCTGCTCCTCCTCCTCCTCCGAACCTGCCTCCTCTTCGTTCAAGTCCATGTGGCTGACCCCATGCTGCTGTACATGACGTACACCCACCCCTGAGGCGTCACTGTCACTTGCCCCTGTCACGCCACCCCCACCATCAGTGCTCACTCCATTGTGGTAGTGATCAGCTGACGGTGCACTTTCACTGAAGTCAAGGCGCTGCTGAGGATCAGAGCCCTTCTTGCTTGGGGCAGTGTCCCATTTCCTGTCAGCCTGCAACGAGAGCGTGATGAAGCATGATATCACAAGCCTGAGTTAGATCACCAGTGTCTGACAGTGGGAACATTTGGATTCCAAGCTCAATGCCGCATGAAGATCAAGTGTTAATCAAATGCAGAATACAATATCAAGGAAATGAATGGCAGATTCAAACAACTCCTGGTCAGGTCTTGGTCCATCAGAGGCACACGTGGGGACATTGGAGACAGCACACCAAAAAAGAAGAGCAATAACCTGATGATGTCTCAAGTAACCATCATCGTTTCATTCAATGCACCGCCATGACTGTAGCTGGACAATGGTACCTTCTTCTTTGGGGCTGCTTTCTCATCCTTGATGGTTTCTTTCTTGATAGAGTTGAACTTCCCCTTGGCACCTGGTCGTGAGCCTAGGTTTTTTATTTTTGAAACATCGAAAGCTGTCCCTTGGGACTTGTCTTCTTCCTGCTTGCCACACATTTGAAACAGGAGCAAAAAGATGGACAACATATCATTAGAAGTGTCAGGCTTTGCCAAGGAACATTAGGGCATAAGATGACACCTCATACCACAATAAAGACAGTCCAAACCTACATACAGCTCTGAGCAAAATAGGAACAGTTCAAAATACAATATAACAAGAGCATGTCATCATGAGCCTTCATGTACAAACCTGAGATAAATCAGCAGCGGCGATGTTGACACCTGCCCTTCCATCTTCTTCTTCTTCTTCAGCATCTCCTTCGGCACCATCTGAAGACTGCTTTGCTCCAGAACCAGGAACTGAGTTGTTACCTGACATACCCCTAGGACCTCTGTCTGTTTTGCCCAAGCCTCCACTTTGCAGCATGGAAGGCACCTGACAAGGCCACATAATAAATGAGATGTTGCAGATACAAGAGTCCATAGCTAGGACAGGAGTATACCCCTTTTGACACTTCATTCATTACCTTTGCAGGCACATTTGACCCTCCTTTCTTGGCTACATCAGCACGACTTTCACACTCTCTCAGCATTCTTTGGAACTTGACTCCAAACACTTTATAGTCTACTTGTCCACTGACGGTGTTAAGAGAATATTTAAAAAAACATGAGAAACCTGTATTTTCTTTTGTGACAAAGCTGGAGCTGGTGTCACCTTGACTGGTGCAAAGATGCGAACTCAGCCTTTACCATTGCTAGGAGATCGTCAATGTACAGGAGAGACAATGACTTTTGGTAAACAGCAACAAAAATTAGGCCGAGACCCTGCGTTCATGTGAGGACACAGACTTACATGCGCTCAAATGAGACGATAATGTACATGGTTGTGAAGGTTATATTAAAATTCGACATCTGATTGAGGTGCAGTGCATGAATCAAATAAATGCAGACAAGATCTCACATTATGGAATGACCACTTCATAGCCTGTTGTGCGCCAGTCTTAGGTGCATAGAAAAATGTGCTATCGCTTGATCTTTCCTCTAGAAGGCATGTCCTAATCAAAGCGTTAATTGCATCGATGGGATTATGACGCAATGCAGCAAACTGCAGAGTCCAGAGTAGAGCACCTCCTCTAGTAAATACCGCAAAATAATCAAGCATTCTAGCAAAGTAACCTCCGGTGAGGTAGGCTTCATGACATCGCTTTCACACTACGAGAGCGGAGGTATGGAAGTAGCTACATTAGCAAAGAGATGCAGCTCAAATACATTCATCAAACGTGGATGAAGTTGCGAGCAGGAGATATAGAGAGCTGGGAGGCAGGAATTGAAGCAGGTCCTTCATGTCCATGGGTAAAAATTAGGAAAAAGAAGAGTCCCAAGAGCAATGTAAATGAGACTGACTCCCCAAATCCCTGTTTTTAAGATCCCTCCTCTCATGCCTCGTCCCTTTGCATTGTTGTGGCGCACTGATGACTGGTCCGTTTCAGCTTTTGTTAAAAGGTGCGCCAGAAACCAATACAGGGCTGGACAGCATGACAAGAATCGAGTCGATACCTGCACGGTATTGAAAAGCTTCAGTAATCAATATCACCAGGGGGCTATAGGGAGTAGCTTGACCAGTTCTCACTACTAGGCAACGCCACACCCTACCTTGTCCATACAAGATGCCCACTCTCACAAGAGGCGAGCAACGCATGCAACTCTGAATATTACACAATTTATACATATACATCTAACATGTTCTACACATTCTATCAGTGGTAGTATCAGTATCAGTAGCACCCAACAAATACAAAAGCTTTTGCAATAATATTTCTGACAAACATTCCAACAGCAATGACCTATGCTGGAAATTGTGACTTGTTTAACATGAGTTTTTATTGTCTTTAAGTAGACTAGAAGAAACCCTAAACTTTTATTATTAAGCTTTGTATTAATTGACGGTATTAAGCTCTACACCTGCATATGCATAACCTTAAGCTCTAACTCAAAGAGTGCAGTTAGCTAGCTATAATTAGTTGTACATATTAACCTCATTAGTTCTAATGAGTTGAAGGCATTAACCTCCATACCTGCACATGCATGACCAGCAAGGACAAGATGCTCATGAAAGCCCAAGGATAAATGTGCACAGCAACCCTCAGTCCATGAAAGCCACCGGGTTCCCCAGCCAACCCAATAGCCTCAGGCATGGATGAAGCCCCTAAGTCCTCTCCTATGGGGGTATGTCCTTTCTGGGATTTTGGCAAAGCTTGTGATGTGGTGGTGAAATTCCTCAGGCTGGCACTAGTCTTCTGGAAGCCTCCAGTTAGCAGATGGCGGGGATTGGCACTCAAATAGGACCACACTCCACACCATGTCAACATCAGGGCAGGGGAAGCCAGCAGGAAGTTTGGGGCCTGCAATTGATGAACCCCATTACAAGAGACCAGGAAATGGGCAGAAACCTCAGAAATCCCATTCATATCACATACACATGTGACACAACCTTATGATAATAACGCCAAGTACACAAGTAAAATGAGCGCATGGTCCATATGTTCGAGTCTCATGTATTGGTCTTTGAAACGTTAACTTGTCATTGCTTATCAAAACCTGCCAAAATTTCAGGAGTTTATGCTACACTCAAGGCTGCAAGGCTTACTTAAATATAATGCTCGGATTAAAGGGTTCAGGGCTACAAGGCTGACATTGAGTTTCCTGTAAGACGCAAAATGTGTTCCTGGGGCTAAATCAAAGCTAAGGTTGTATCATTTAAGTCTCAAGGTCGTGGATTATTGGGTTCCGATTTCCATAGCTAACATGACTTTAACAGAGACAATGTCATTCTTGATGCCAAGACACATCGATGTCTCAAGGTCATGCAACACAGTTTGGGCATAACTCGTCTCTGTGCAATGAATTACCAAATCCACAGACATTGAATGCCAGCCCAATATCAATTGCTAGGTACCTGCTCTAACCTCAAGCACTAATACAAGCCAACAACCAATGCTACCTATCAGCTCCAATCTCCAGTACAAGAACCAGCCCACAACCAATGCTGCCTATCAGCTCTAACCTCCAGTACATGAACCAGCCCACACCCAATGCTACCTACCTGCTCTAACCTCCAATACTTGAACCAGCCTATACCCCAGTAATGCTCCTGCACAAATGAATATATTCGAGGGAGAGCCTCGCTGCACCAGGGTCGCCACAGGCCATCCTGTTCTGCATCAGCTATTCCAGTACCGGCTTCCACACCTAGGATAGTGGTGTGTATACTCGAAGGTGTAGGAGGATTGGTGCAAAAAACCCTAAACCCTTGTACTTGATGTACTGCAAGTGGCGCTGCCACTAGGGCTGATGAAAGTGCTCCCAGTACAAGGTACAAGAAGGACCGTGTAACCTGCATTAGGGTTACAGGTGGAAAGATGAGGCGACACTTGATCATCACAAATTTACAAAGATGAGCCAACATTTGATCATGGCCCATGTACAAGGATGAGGCAGCACTTGATCATGATAGATGTACAAGGAAGTGGTAACTGATGTCATGTCTCACATTGAACATGCTGCATCACAACGCATGTAACCTCCCTCAAAAGACGGAACAGTTGAGAGATATGTATATAAAACATGCTACACATGTGTAATGCTTTGCCTATTTTATCTGAGGAACTGCCCACCACTCTCTCTGTCACCTATACTCCATCATTATGAATTATGACAGAGCATGTAACATATGTCACTCATGCTCTTCGAGCTGCTCTGGTGCACTTCTCACCTCCTGCCTTGACCACGCCTGTATGGCCCCTTCAATGCTTACGTGAGCTACATACCCACAATTTATGATGCCTGCAGAGAATTACGAGAAATGTACTTAATTGTTTCCTTAGCAAAAGGGATGGTGACAGTACGGCATCAGGGTTGAGGTATCTCACCTCCCAACCACCTGTCAAAGATCAGAGAGCATTATTGCAATCATTGCAAAGACTATGAGGCTGCGTATCTTATCATAGGTTGCTTGTATAGTAATATGAGTCCACCCTAGGTGATTTTCTAGATTTGAATTTGTATGAAGCGCAAATCCTCACCATTTGCTCGAGTGCAGCTACCAAGCGTGAAGAAGAAGGCTGCGGCAAAGAGATGTGTGAATGACAGCCTCTTTGGTTGTGAAATTGGGGTTAGGGTTCCAAGCAGAGTAGACAGATCAGGCTCCTGTTTAGTTGGAGGAGGAGCACTATCATCCAGATGACTATCTCCAGACCATTTCCTGCTGCCCTGTGTTGTTTGACAGTACAGGCAGTACAGGCCGGCCATAGTGAGGGCTCCAAACAGGCTCTCTGAGTAGGCAACTGTGTGGAATGTACAGGCCTGGTTCAGGATGAGGCATAGCACAGCCATTCTGGCTTCTTCAGGGTTTTGGAGGATGCGCTGACTCAGGCTGCGTACAGGAGCGGGGCATGGTTAGCGGGCACAAGAATGAGAGGACGAGAGAGGTCTGCCAGATTTACAATGTTTTTAAATGTGGTTTGTGTTTAGCAAAAGGTATAGTTATAACATCTTTGACCACAGCTTCTCAACATTGTGACAAACCACAAGTTTCAAGTTGGAACAAGTAGGGCACACTATGATGCTTTTGGATCTTGTTGCTCAGAGATACTGCAAGGGATTACCTGGCAAATAGGGTTGCCATGACAACAGAGCTGGTCACGCAAATTAGAAGGGCGATGACAGGCACCATCGAAGGCCCTAAGAGCCCTGACAGCGCTGCGCATTTGTTCAGTGATATCAATTGCACTCCTGTTTGCAGTCACATGGAAACACGTACCAGGGAAAAGGGGAAAGAATGCATAAAATTGCTCATGTTCGTATCCTCTCTTCGAAATTTCAAGGAAAAAGACCGAGTCCCAAGTAATGTGACCCGATGACAAGGCAGGAACTGAGAGCGATGTTTGGATTTGTTCTTCTGCATTATGCAACCTATCAACGGACTGCAACAAGAGTTTTGATGTATCATAATCTGAGAAGCAATGATCGGAGAGAGCGAGGAGAATGAATTGCAAAGAGCGAATTAAGAACGTCAATGTTGCTACTCTCCAGGCTATTGGTTCGTTCTGCATCAAATGTAGCTAGGTTGCCTTAATTCCTCTGTAATTAATGTGCGCTTATGGTTTCAGAGATACTCCAGGTTTCATATTTTTATCGAAGGCATTGGAATTAGTGGAGATATAGGCGTTTAGTGCTCGTACAAGCGACTTATTAGTGATAACTTAGTATGTCAGATGCGAGGTTTGCATATAAGGCAGCAGACATAATCTTAGGAAAGAGGTCAGCCAAAAATACGTTCTGATTTTAGTTGTCTTGTGGCAACGTCTTACCACCAGTACGCTACATTTCATCAAGTAAGCCTAATTGCTGAAATGACTAGGTGTGACCACTGTCAAGAGCCTCTCTACTGTTTGGTGAATACAAAATCTCCAGAGTTATCATACCCTGCTTTGAATGAGCCCTGCTGTTGAGATGCATCTGAAATGTAACCTCCTTGCTGGTCAATGTAACCTCCTGCTGTCTGCTGTTGATCCATGTATCCTCCAACTTGCTGATCCATGTAACTGCCATCCAGGTGTGAACAAAAGCAACTTCAGGATGTAAGAGGGATCATAACTAACAAATCCTGACTAAGAATATCCTAATAAAGAAAGAAGGCTACAGAAGTTTCACTCAGCTCAAGGCGCCATGCACTCCAGTTGACAAAGTTCTACCCGAGACACCCATTCCTTTCTAGCTAAGTATGAGAATCGTACAGACAACAATCACTTCAGCCATGTTACCTAAAACTCACCCTCCCTCCCAATTATTGGTTGACCGGGCAGATGCATTCAAATCCATGTACCCTCCCCACCTACACACATGAAAAGGATTGCGGAAAAAACAGAGACAAAGAAGGGAGGCAGAGCAGCTTCATACAATCCTATACAGAGTTCAGGTGCTCGCCTTGAAAATCATTTTATGAGAGGACGAACACGCAATCATTATCATGAATCTGATCTAGGCTATCACTCACATGCTGTCATTGTATCCAGGAAGGAACATGCTATCATCCTGGCCCATTGGCTGCAACACAAGAGATGATGGGGAATTTATGATTCAGAAACATGTATCTCCTTAAAGAACAAACAGCTGAGATAGGTAGTACAGGAGCGTACCATGCCAAACTGGTTGTCAGGATCCATAGAGAAGAACTCATCGAAAACTTTCGGGCTGTTGTCGATACCATTGATTTCTTCCCATGTAGGTTCGATTCCTCCCATTCCTGACTGAATCAACCTACGAGGGTAAATCCAAAATAGCTCATCTCAAAACTCTGCCCAATATCTTATCTCAAAACTCTGCGTCTTTACAAATGTATGTCCGTATGATTTTTTTACTTGCGGATCTCGTGTCTTTCTCTCATGCGACGCTTGTACGCTTCAATTTTAGACTCCTTCGTTTTCCTCGCTCTCAGCTGCACATTAATGACAAAATGTATTCGAATTTGCAAAATAACTTATTCGAGCAGTTGCGAAGTCGCCATGCTCATTTTCATCCACATACCTGTTCCACGACCTTGCTGTCCATAACAGCCCTCATGAAACGGCGGACTGCAATATCCTCTGCCTCCTCATCTTCCAAATTAATCTACCAAGGCGAAAATTAAATTACATGAATCTCCATGGATAAGGATAACAATGTATGTAGAGAGAGAGCTGACCTCAACCATGTATGAATCTTTACGCCTCATGAATACTTTGCTACCATTGCTGATTTGCTTAACATGTCTGGGCCTAACACCAGTGAAAGCTTTAGTACCCGCTAGGACACGGCACTGTGAGAGAGATGCCATTTTTATGGTCTCTTATTATCTTAGAACATACTAAACTTTCTTGTAGACGCCGACTGGGCCAGTGGAAGTGTGAACTTCGGCTTAGTGTTGAAGGCTAATACGAACAACATCAACAATACGAACATTTATGACATGGCTACATCCATTCGATCATTTAATGGAGGTAGCAGCTTGACGCTTATCGAGGATGCATTCAGTCAAGTACCTGGGTTGCTTAGTTTAGAGAAGGGATTCGTCGCCGCTGGAGATGATATTGAAATAGAGGAACAGGTTGAGCGTTGAAATCTAAAATTTCAGGCCTGAAGTAGCACTTGCTTGCTTGCTTCATATCAATACCTATGTTGCAGGAGGGTTTCTTGAGAGGCCATGGTACTTACCTGGTAGACAACAAACTGAAGGCAACCATATGTGGAGTGGTAGAACGTGTAAACAAGCTGGTATATGTGCGTCCGTTGAAGACCAGGTGTGTAACAAAAGTGTCCTGAGTAGCATCAACAACTTGTGGTGCCCTCAAAGATGATCTCATGGTCTGTACTTGGACTTTCTTCATTGTAGGTATACTGCTGAGCAAGGAGATGTGGTGATAGGAAGAGTGACAGAGGTGAGATTACTATTTCTGTTGACATATAATTTCATACCATGCCATATTGACAGTCACAGGTCTTGCCTACATCATCCCTTGAGGTGTACTTTACCATTGTAAGGAGCATGATTTCCTAAACACTAAAAACTGGAGTTCAAGACCATCTCCTGAACCGTGGACCTCCGCGCTCTTTTTGCGTATGTTTACTCAACATGCACTTTTATACCTGACAGGTTGCGGGCAAGCGCTGGAAGGTGAACTTGAAAAGCAGACAAGAGGCAGGCCTGCTGTTGTCGGCTGTAAATTTGCCAGGAGGCATGCAGGTGGATGATTAATGGGTTCCAGCATACTGAGAGCAAAAAGGCCCTTTTGCTGGAAAGTTGAGGGGGTAGAGGGGGTAGGGAAGTGCAAGAAGAGGATCAGGAGGGAGAGGAAATGTTATGAATTGCATTGAAGGATATGTTAAATGCATGTGTGTCCCCTCTAAATCATGAGCAAGGAGGATTGCAGTAAATGAGAATGTTTTTAGAGTATCAACCTGTTGTGAGAGTATCAACCTTTTTCCTCCTCAGCGACGAAGAAATGCGGAAGATGAGCTTAACATGCGGACGCTCTTCAAAGAGGGCGACCTAATCAGTGTAAGAGTGTTTCCAAGCCTTTCGTCTAAAGGGTCGGCACCCGCAACATAGGAGCCTAGCCCACATGTCTTCCTTTGTGTAGCCTGTCTATTATACAGTTTTTCAAACTTGTCACATTTGACAAAGCTGCATAAGCGGTGCATCAGACTACTTGGTTTAAGTGCCTGTACTGATAAGTTCCTGTTGCAGGCTTTGACACCCAGCATTTCAGTTGTCCTCATTGCAGGATTTGATAAACCATCTTTGATACTTGCAGGCTTTGACGAATCGCCTTAAGAACTTAAGATGTGCAGACTATGAAATACTATATGTATGCAGGATCTAAAATCCTCATCATTCATACGACCTGATCTCAGGCTGAAGTCCAACAAGTGATGTCTGAGGGAGGGGTTGCTCTCCACACAAGGAGCAGCAAGTATGGGAAGGTATGGATATGGTAAAGTCAACCTTCTGTACCTGCTCCTTTGTGTGGGAGTTGTCAGGCTGAAGAGTCTAGACAACATCTATGATTTAGAGCAATGTGACAAACATGAATCCATGATTCTTGATGATATACACTTCTTGAGTCTAAGACTTGATTCTAAAAAGTTGACTTAAACTTCCTACTTACTCCTCCACAACAGTGCAGGATACCTTCAAGTACTCTTCCACTGATACTTGATGTCTTCTGCATCTCCCCGACAGTTGGTTGCTGGGCACCTTCTCACAATACCAGCCAGCCTAGTGAAGAGACAGAAGCAGCATTTTGTGTCAATGCAAACCTTAGGTGAGGGGTACTGTTCACTGTTGGATTAATGATAATGTAAGCATTGCTAGCAGTACTACTAGGCATTAGCTGTTACGTTTGAAAAAGAGTTGCTGTACTTTTGTAATCATTGCTATTCACCGAAGAGTGTAAAAGCAACTGCAGGTATAAAAATTACGCTGATGGATAAAGCGTACATGCTGTTCAGGAGGGCTTGACTTCATACGCTAATGTGTCCCCAAACTACCCTATTCATCACATGTCTTCGTCTTCACTTCCAAGCTTCACTGCATGCTTTCATTCTACATTGCTGATTTCTGTAGGAGTTGACATAATACTAGGTTGCAATGGGCTGATTTGGGTATCTCCTACATCTCCTGCGGGAGAGGCCTCCAACGTTCCCGCTGCAGCTGTAGTGGCTGAAGAAGGATTTGAGCGATGCAAGGCTCTGAGCAGGCTGCAGGTGGAGGTAACAGCTAGGTACGTGTCTCTGAGCATGCTGCAAGTGGAGGTAACAGCTAGGTACGTGTCTCTGAGCAGGCTGCAAGTGGAGGTAACAGGTAGGTACGTGTCTCTGAGCAGGCTGCAGGTGGAGGTAACAGGTAGGTACGTGTCTCTGAGCAGGCTGCAGGTGGAGGTAACAGCTAGGTACGTGTCTCTGAGCAGGCTGCAGGTGGAGGTAACAGCTAGGTACGTGTCTCTGAGTTGAGGGCGTAATGTATCAGAGGTAATTAATTTTTCGCTAATGAGGTTGGGAAAGTTGATTCTTTTGGGTCTTTCGTGTACTCATGGCAGCTAGAGATGGCATTGAGATCAATTGTTATGATAGTGCCCTAGATGAAATGATGTTTGGAGTAGCATTAGAGTCTCAGAATTTCATATACCCTCTTCTAAGTGAAGTGTCACATCCAAGTTTACAGAGAGGTGTGTTATCTATCCATGACTTAGGTTAAGTAGCATGAAAAGCAATCTGACAGGTCTTGCTGTCAATTAGGTATTGTCTGGATTTGTTTCCTCTGTGTATTTTACTTAGATGTGTATGTTGCTCTTCTTATGCGCTGATAGTCCTGAAGGAAAGCCAGGACGAACCCAAGGTGATGTAGCCCTCATCCCTCTGACACATTCCCTGATTCGTTCTAACTTGGTGGATCATAATGACATCATGTTTCGTGGTTATGCAGGGTAGCTAATTGCATCAGAGCTCTAGCCTCCTTGTTTCTCCCCATATATCCAGCAACCATCCTAGATGCATATGAGGTATGTAACAACCATCCTATAATCATTTTAGACATGCATGCATGTTGTGGTTTTCAAGTCAATAATTAAGAGTTCCTAAGAAATAGAAGTCTTGTTGACAAGCTATTCCTAGAGGTGCTTACGAGAGCCTGAGAGTGCATTAGTGAGACCAGCTGCACTCCTTCAGTGAAGGTAGATCAAATAAGATTCCTCGCTGTCATCGGTGCAGATTGCCTTGGAACACTCTATACCAGTTAAACAAATTTTGGAGGATGATTTTCTCTCAAAACTCATTGAGAGCCAAGTCTTACGGAGAAGCAATGAGCTACGGACGTAACCGGCACAATAATTAAATATGGGTTTCTGCATTCTTTGAGTAGCAATACTTCATATTTGATATGTAAGTTGTAACCTCATTTATGTGGTTTGGATGCACTGAACATAAATCGAGAATGTGTACCTACCAGATAACTCAAGGGCGCAGAGAAAGAATTAAACACAGATAAATGAAGCTGTAGGATCTACGTGACACACATCATGACATATTGTATCATCTGTCTGTGAACACGTAAGGTCAAGGTATGGACCTCCGAACCCATGCAGGGATTTTTCTTTGCAACCAACTGCAGAGGGCAAGTGCATGTGAACAATGGCCGATGAGCAAGCTAGGCTGAAGGCTGACCGGATCAAAGCTCTTTTAGCTGGGTACTATGGAGGAGGTGATTCTACTGGAGGGAGTGCTGGAGCAGGTGCTTCTGCTGATGCTGGCGTCAAAGGTGCAGTGAAGCCTGTAAACGCACCGAGTGAAAATCCTGAAGAGGTGCAGGTAGCATCAATGCTAAGGACGTATCCTTTGGAACGTTTGCTTGTCGAGCACAGAAGCATGGCAAGGGACATTAAAAACCTGGACTCAGATATGCAACAATTAGTCTACGAGAATTACAATAAATTCATATCAGCTACGGACACCATTCGGGCAATGAAATCGAGCGTTGATGGGATGGGCACAGACATGGACAAACTAAAGAGCGTCATGGGTAAGATATTTATCGTTTAAGTCGTGAAGCGAGGGATGTGCATCATATGTTTCCTCAGGTCTCTCAAACTCGGCAATTCCATTGCTACTTCCTGACAGACAATGTTTCCGATAAGACGAATGCGGTGTGCAAGAAGCTCCAAGGTCGAAGAGAGTCCATGGAAGAGCTCCAAAAAATTCAGTCCGTCTTGAAAAAACTTCAGGTAGGGAATCAAGCTGACGTGCAGCTTTACTGAAGACCAGCCCATGCATGTATTCTTTCAAGACACCCGCTTCAAACTCAGATGCACTGCCTGTACATTGCTGTTCTCTCACACACTCGCTCTCTGCCCATAGGCTGTGTTTGATCTTCCCAAGAAGATGCGAGCAGCTCTTGAGGGGGACATGCTAGAAACTGCAGTGTCCTTCTATGCAGAGGCACAACCGCTGCTTCAGAAGTATGGGAATCGAGGCACCTTCCGTCAGATCTCTTCTGATTCAGACCTTGTTGCTCGAGAGATTTCTCAGGTATGTACGCGTTGGACGCTATGATAGTACCTAGAGCAAGCGGCAGTAAAAGTAGAAGATTTTTCATCCATAATTGAACACATAGAACTCTGCACTGTTCCCTCCATGCATACCGGACATGGTGCATGGTCTTCGCGGCTTTTATTAATAATACAGGCTGCACCGTTCCCTCCATGCATACCGGACATGGAGTATGGTCTTCGCGGCTTTTATTAATAATACAGGCTGCACCGTTCCCACCATGCATACCGGACATGGTGCATGGTCTTCGCGGCTTTTATTAATAATACAGGCTGCACCGTTCCCTCCATGCATACCGGACATGGAGTATGGTCTTCGCGGCTTTTATTAATAATACAGGCTGCACTGTTCCCTCCAAGCAAGTCAGACATGGAGTATGGTCTTCTTTTGTACCTGGATTAAACTCTTTGCTGCAATGTTCCCTAAAGACATGCCAGACTTTCGGAGTGATATAATATTTGAATGAGTTTTGTCTCTTGGAATGTGCTTGGAAATGATTTGTATTGCACTTCTTATGTTCATGGAAAGCTCAATGTTCATGGACTGCTCATTATGCATGTACTGTTCATTTTGCATGGACAGCTCAATGTGCATGGACTGCTCAATGTGTAAAGAGATTTGTGGATTTAAGAGCCCTGTGAAATTCTACAGACTGTATTTTTTTGGTTGGCCTGGCCGTCTGCTCTTCTCTCTATTAATCGCATCTGTTTACTCATGCTCACGTTTTTTGTTCACACTTCTCTCCTGCTCTTTGCAGCTTTTGAAGCGTAGGCTGACTGAGAGGAAGGATAGTGAAGAGCAATGTGTACTGCTACTAAGGAAGCTGGGTGAACCTGATGACACTCTTCAGGTGAGGGCCACTTGAACAAAATTCACATTAAACAGATGTATGAAGACCTCTAAAGAAGCCTTCAAACCTGTGGCCAAGGTATCTTTTAAGCCTGATGAGTACTCTTGAGAATGAGGACTCAAGCGACCGTGTGTGATGTGCAAGCCATTTGTTTTTCGTCAATCACGCCATGATTTTAAGAAACCTGATTAGGCTTGGTGCCTCAGCTGTGTACAGGGTCCTTAGGCCCTTGGGCCTTTCAACATCATATTCCTGGCCCATGCAACAATGAAAATGATTTTGCACCCCAGAGACTTTATCTCTCATGAATCCAGTACTCTGTTGATCCATCGATGTCGTAATGATTGTAACCCTGAGACTCCACCTCTCATGGTTCCAGTACTCCATTGATCCATTGATCGTGTACTCTATTGTTCCATTGATCCATTGATCCCGTACTCCATTGATCCTAGCCCTATTGATGTCATAAGGATCAAATGCTATGACGATGTATGATCCCATGCTCATATGACGCAGGATAAATACCTTCAAGGACGCGCCAACCGACTGAGGCGCATCCTGAGAGAGGCCTCAGTGGTGGTGGATGCAATGGCTGTGTCAGCCAGCAGCCTTGCAGCAAGCGCTGCTTTTCCTGGATTTCATACAATGGGAGAGGTGGCATCAGGTCTTGCCTCCACCTCTTCTCCGCTTTTGGCAAATATCCTATGCGAAGCCTTACTGTCCAGAGGTGTGGAGCAACCCTTATCCTGGGCATTCACTGCGCCTTCCTCAGCTGCTACTGTTGCTGCTGGGAGCCATCTGGCACCAGGGACTCTGCTTCAGCCGCCCAACCTCAAGCAGTTTGTAAGAATACTGGATGAGAAGGTCATCAATGCTATGCAGGTGATGAGGGTTATGGTGTATCTATTAGCCTTCGGCTGACTAGGTGTTGTCATCCTCAACAGACAGCCACCAGCAGACAAATACATTTTCAGAACATTTGGTCCATCAGAAAATACAGCATCTGCTGCAAAGATTGTTGTGTCTTCTGCTTTTTCCATTTCATATCCAATGATTGATTGTAAGATTGCATGTAATATTTCATGTAAGGTTGTGTGAATGCACACAAGCTCTCTCACTAATACATGGCTTTTAACAGTAAGACTTATGTCAAACAATAATTGAAATCAGCCCATGTTAACGTGTGGTGAGGGTGTGCAAGCGTCCATGTCATGCAAACTTATTGGCTCTAGTTTCTTCTTTTTCAGGAAACAGTAGTTAATGTTCTGCGCTTCTTTCTACAAGGGGATGCTCAGTCTCCAGTCAAGCGGCGATCCTTAGTTTCATTGTCCAGGGAGGTCTTTGGGGAGTACTTCAAAATCATCAAGTGAGTGCTGCAAGGTCCTTTGAGGGCTTCTTCAAAATAATTGAGAGAGTTCTATAGATTCGGTGGACCCACCTTGCTTGGAGCACCCAAAGCTTTACAGAGCATTGTGCTGTACAGAGCTGTACAGAGTTTCTGTGTCCTGTCTCATTTCTCGAGATGCTCACTCTGTCAAGGCATGAAACCCTATTGAAAGAGTTTATGATGTTTGGCACTACTGCTGTACTTAAGCTTGAGTTAAGTGAGTTATTGGTCTAGTACCTCAAAACATTATTCCTGATGTAGCCCCCCAGTGTGTACAATCCAACCTCTGAGTATAAAACAAGTGCCACCCTTAAATATAAGATAGCCCCCTTGCCCACACTTTCATTTCAAGATCATGGGTTTATCTGGTTACAGACGTGCGTTGGCGGATTGGATCGCGGTCTCAGTGCACGGTGCGGCCTCCATTGCAGCATCATCGCAGGCCATGACAGCAGCGGGGATAGGTCCAACGCAAGGAGGAAGTCTCCTTAATCCAGAGATCATGCAAGGCCTGAGCTTTGGGGAGGATTGGGGGACAGAGGCGCTAGTTCAGGTATTTTTAGGGTTTAGGGAAACGTAAGGATCTAGATGACTCTCAGGGGCCTACATCAAGCCTCCTCCTAATCCTAATTCATACCTTTCAGGCACTGTCTGCTCTTTCTGCTGACCTGGGCCTGCTTCATGCACACCTTCCTGAGTTGGCCCTTAAAGACAGGGCAGTGGCTTTGGTGTCCGGCTGCATCGAGATACATCTGTCTGCAAGTTTTGGAGCTGTTTCCTCTAGGGTTGTTGGCGGTGTCTTGGCAGTCCGCTCAAGGCTGGAGTCAGCGTCAGGTAGTGTGGACAAGTTAGTGTGGACAGCTGAGTGTACAGAAGGTGTGATGGTGGCCCTCTAGGATGCTTCCTACCTGAGATGACAGAGAGGATTTACCAGGCCTTCGTATTTGCCATTTATTAGGGAATAGCATTCTTCGCTCATGCTGACGTGGACATTATTTCCACCTTAGGTGTGGGAGCTGACGAACAGCTGCTGAAAAAGGGATATGTGTACTGTTCAGACGTGATTCAGCAAGGGCTATCTGCTGTCATGGCTAGCTTGAAGCCATATGACAGCAATACTGGAGTAAGTACTAGAGTGATGGTCAGAGCACAGCAAGCGTGTTTTAGAGTTTAGGGCTCTTATCTTTACCTTTATCTATAGAGTCATCTTCTGAAAGAATTTAATGAATTCACCCCATAAGGTGTTCTTTAAGACATAGGGGTAGGGAAATAAGTGTGAACAAAACTTGCATGGAGAGCCTTGAATAATGTGCACAGCATGGGCTGAAACCAAAGCTGACTGAACCTGAAGCTACAAGCTAGTCATGTAGTGATTCAGAGGGCCTCTCATTATCCTTTTGCCGTTATTTCTTCCGGCCTGAATCTCTGTGTGACCTTAATGTCTGGTTCTCCGCAATCCTAAACCCTAGGTACGTCTCATGGGGACATGGCGGGAAGGGTACGTGGACATTGTACAGGGCAGGCTGCAGCACCTGTTCTTGGCGCTTCTCAGTGCCTTCATGGACATAGCTAAATTAAGGTAGCTGCTAATCCTGTCGTGAACTCACTTACAACATGGAAGCATTCTGGAGAGCTTATCTGGAGAATGCTCTTTCCAGTGATTAATTCTATGCTCGCTTCCTATCAGTACGCGACCAGTTCCTTGTTGAGGCTGCTCACATGAAAGTATCATGTCTGCTACTGATCTTGTGAATTTTCACATAAGAGCGAGTGCTAGTGTGAAATTCTGTAAGTGTCTGCAGGTATGATGGCTCCGACCTTCTTCGTGCCGCTTTGAAACCTCCCTCTGAGGCCTCCAGATCCATAATTAATCAAGGCCCTGATGGCATGACTGATGGCTTCGAGGTACAGCAGCTGTAGTGTTTATCAAGGCAGAAGTCCTGATGAGTACTGAGTTGACCATGATCATGATGGATATGGTCCATCCTGGGATTGTGAAGGTAGCACCTGTTAATGATGAGGACATGTGCAAAAGAGACAAGGATTATGGATGTCGAACTAAATGCCCAACCCACTTCTTGGATGCCTTGCAGCTGTCGTCTTCCGGGAATGGACATCAAAACTGACTTACAAGTATGACAGCATGCTGATTTTCAATAACTCTCTCTCTCTCTGTTGTTATGAAGGGGCCTGATGCCTTCTCCAATGCCAGTGAGGCATTGGAGCTGCCAGGCAGTAGCTCTCTCATTCGCTCTAAAATGGAGCTTGCAAGGTGCATGGCAGAAGCTACAGCTGGAGAAGCAGCAGGCAGCGCCTTGCAGGACACACGGAACTCAACTGGCTCTGCAAAAACAGGTGTGTGCTGAAATGTGACCTGGTCTTAGGCAACAGGCAGCTTAACAAACAATCATGTATGTTATGGATGAAGCCCTCTCAAAATGAGGGACATAATCGGTGCACTTCAGGTGTGAGTCAGTTCAGCTACTTGTTCAAATATTTTGTCCTCTGAGGGCCTGAGGAGCTCGTGAAGGCTAGCCTTTCCTCTCACACCTCAGTCTTCTTCTTCAGCACTGAAGGCTCACCTTACCTCCTTCTCCTCCCCTCCCTCTCTGTCTCCCACAGGTCTGTTGCTAATGCTAGCCAAGCTTGCTTCCTATATGGAGCAGACGAGTGTGCCGTGGGTCATGGAGACTCTGGCTGCTTCCCCTGCACTGTCACAGCAGCAGAGGTTCGCTGCTGCTGCTCCCTCCGCTTCTTCCATTGCCGGCAGCGTGGCAGTGGGGGAGCTGCTGCCTCCTGCCTTTGTTCCTGGGGAAGTGGCAAGGCGACTGAATGCCGCTTCAGCTGCCCTCTTAGAATCCTTTGTTGAAATGCATGGCAGGCAACTCAGCGTCATGGTGAGCCTCCACTCCTGAGTTCCTTCCCCTCAGATTCTGTTCAAATCCTGAACATAGTCATTCACCCTTCACCAGCCCGATAACTCCCGACCCTTGAAAGTGAATAAATAAATAATTCTTATCCGTTGCTCATAATCATGTATGAATCAACCCTAAAAGAATGTCATAATTCAAATTCTTATGCAAATATGATGTTTCAGGTGCGTCGCTCTGTAGCCTCTACCAACTGGCTCAACCATCGAGAGCCCCGAGGGCCGCGCCCTGTGTGTGATCTGCAGTTGGAGCGGCTAGGCAAAGCTGAAACAGAGGTTATGCAGTTGGTGGATGATAGTGGCAGAGGGAGAACTGGTATGTCGTTATAATGTAGTGAGAGGTATCTGATGTAGTAAGAGGTATCTTCCTTTCTGAGCATGCCATGATGCATGGGTGCTATCATCCCGAGTGTATCAGAGTAGGCTCAATCAATTGCATTGCAGATGCATGGCAGTGTAGAACTGTTGGCAGGCAGATGCATAGCTGTGGACATAACACAAGATCATGAAGCTTTCTTGTCTCATCTTAAAGACAATCTTTCGACATGTAGTCAGAACCCTGAACCCTCTCATGCCTGATTTGCTCAGATGACCGAAGGCGAGGTGGGGTGGGTGCAGGAGGCCTAGATGCCAACTTGGCCTTGGAGACTGGGAACGTTGAGCGGAACCTTGCAAAGATCTTCAGGGAGAAGGTCAAAGTGTTTGGGGCCGTACAGTTCACACAAGTAAGTAGTCATGCACTACGTGGTGGACCGTTAGGGCATGTTCCCAGTACTAACCAATTATGAAGCATAGTGACTAGCAACCGCTTTGTCAGTTGAAGCTGTCAGCAGTGTGCTATAAGCTGTCAATCAGAGAAAGATGTAGGAAGACAGTACTGCTTAATGCATAGGTATGAAGTGTGAACATGCATAAGTAGGAGAAAAAGTAGGCATTTTGTTGTTAACTTTGATCTGGTCTTTGCAACTAGACAAATGTTGAACAACACATGAGGCACAGACGTGTGTGATTCTTGTCATGTATGTCCATGTCCTTGCAGGCACACATCTTGGCTGCCATCACTGGTATTGGGCTCAAGAGCCTTGTGGAGTGTGTGAGACTAGCCACTCTGGGCAGGGCTGGACTGCAGCAGCTGCAGCTGGACTGCCACTCTCTGAAACCACCTCTGAGGCGGTTGACAGGTGGTTCTGGAGCAACAGCACAGGTGAATGACATGATACAATGTACTGCTGTACTGCACATGGTAGTGGGCAGGGCATATGCTGTAATAGCAACATTGTGTAATGGCATGAAACCAGTTAGCATGTCGTTTGGAGTTGACAGGTCCTCTGCTTTGGTCCCTTGAGTAAAACATCATGCTAGTACGAGTATCAAAAGCTTCCTCTGAACTCTGTACTCTAGATGGTGGAGAGCCTATTGGATGAGGTTGTGGCTGCCGGAGTGGAGAGATGCATAGAGCCTTCTCTGTTAGAACCACCTGTCCTGGATCGAATCCTGTCCTCTGTCGATGTTTAGGGAATAGAGACATGATGCACACAGCCATTTCTGTAAAAACCAACCGTACTCAAATTTGTTATGGAATGTCGAACTGAAGATTGGCTATCATACCCAATTGTCCTGCGTGCCATTACATGACACAGCTGTCAGTGCTGATTGCACTTGAAGTCTGATGAGGCTGATCATCACAGACCCTGAATGTCCTCCTTTGATTCACCAAAAATGCAGAGCGCTGTACACTTTGAAGAATGACATAATGATCATAGTCAGAAAACCAGAGTCACAACAAAAACAAATCACTGCTTGTCTAATGAACAATTTGACCAATCATCAAGATTCCTGAAGACCTGATAATTGTTTGGGAGAAATATTACCGACTTCATATTTGCATTTTTATTGCTCTGTCCAATTGCAAAGACTGCACCTTCACAACTAGTCTGTGGGGGTCTTGGGTACCATTAAACTGCAAATGACGTTTAAAAGTTTTCAAGAAGAATCACAAATCACTAAAAGGCTTCGCATGGTCGTTGTAGTAACAGTATGACTCGATGTACAGCATTATCGCATGCATCGATAATATGCATGTGTTAGTCGGTTATGCATGTGTTAGTTCACGGTGACGCCGCTCTAAGTTTTTTTAACTGCAGACGCATAAATAAATAATAATAATAAATAATAATAATACTCGTCACCGAAAAAAAACGTCACCGAAAAACGTCACATTTTCATGTGTACGGACATTTGGTGAGCTTAATAGTGCATTCAGAAATACTTCACGGCTACAAATACTCAGCGATGATGCTCGTGAATACATGAACAAACACCGAAGGACGGTGAGGCAGAGTTCTTCAGTCCTCTACGTCAAGCTACGCTTCGGCGTTTTATTATTATTATTCATGTATCTTCCGGCATATAGAAGTCATGATAAGGAGAGTACATGGCGAATTATCTTAAGTCGAATCATATTGAATCAACAGAAGAGTTGAGTGCATGGGATTATCATGTCTTCTCATATGAACCCACTAATTGAGAGGTGTAACTACAGAATATGCGACCAACTAGACCAACTGCAGGGAATTGACGTTTCACACATGGAGTACATGGCCATGACAGCACGTACTTATTAGCGTACAGCGCTCGACTCTAGACTTAGTGTAGACTATGTAGACTTCAACATTATGATTAAAGAGAGCTTGTGAACCAAAGCTCCATTGTTGTTGTTACATAGTCATGCATATGCTCACATTGTATTTTATCTGTCCAATTGCAAAGACTGCACCTTCACAAAAAGAAATTCATATGCTCACCGAAAAAAAATGAAATGAGTCTTGGGGAATGCTGAGGTTAAATGTTGTTATGTTGGTTATTCCTATTGCTCAGATCTTGGTATTCTCAAATATATCATTAGATGTAAGCATGCCCCACCCTAATTCAGATTAACCAGGAGAGCCAGAGATTCTGTTGTACCCTTGTGGCATAATAATTGCGTGTTTCTTGAATGATCTATGATTCTCAAAAGTTGTATACTTTGACGCCAGCCTTGCAGAGATAGAGCACATGCACTTCAATCTGTGAACCAAAGATAAGACAATCCTGCAGGTCCTCGTTCATTAGAGAAGGCGAGAATATCCAATGATGTTTGATTGTTGTTGATCTGTGCAATGTTTGCTTGCACTCCATACATGATTATCTCCTCAAGCTAGCAGTCTGGTTTTTGTTCCTCGCGACGTCTGTTTGTGAGAACATGCATGGGTTGCTCGCTGAGTTGGCCACTCAGGTCTCCAACCTTGTTGGACTAGTCTAGGTGCAATTATATTTCATAGATTTTTAAATCTTTTTCTTAGTTGATTTGATTGAAGTGCAAACTTGTGTGGAATAGAGTAAAGGTTAAACGCCTCTTATAACACTTCTGCATTAAAAGAAACCGTCAAAGCATTGATAAGTTCACTGACACATCGATAATGTAAACTCACTCTCTCCTACTGATGCCATCATGACGTCCAGTCATTATATGCATTACAAACTCTGTGTCTGAGTCATCATGACAACCAGTCCTTGCATTCATTACAAGTTTCAGATCCATGGCCATGACCTATATTGTGGTCCAAGAAAATATGTATGTTTTTATCAGGGGTGAACATTTGCCTAATCATAGCTTGGGTACTGATATCAACCCATCGATGCTCTATATGGCCTCCAGTTTGCAAAACCAGTTGCAGGAAGTCTTGGATCTCCCAGCTGAACCAATGATCCAACCTGTACGAAAGGAAGGGAGACTGAATGATCAGAAAAAGCAATTCATTGAGAAAGTACAATGCATGTCAACTTACAATTTACACATGCAATGTCTCGGATTGAAGCAGTGTCTTACACAAAAAGGAGCACGTCATGATTATGCCCAGCTTCAATGTCTCAATATAAAGTGCGCAACAGCCTTATCAGAATGCAATGGGATTTGAAGGCCTAGCTCTGGCCTTTAAACATGAGCAATAATTTAAAAAATAACATCTTCATACAACAGAAACCCTTCAAAAGAATCTAAGCTCTCCAAACTTAAAAAAGGCGTCAAAAGTTAGCTCAATTTAGAATGGGTACTCTACGAAAAGTAACAGCTGAGAATATGGAATTGGAAGAGAGTGGAGAAAATTCATGAGATGCTAAATAACATTTATATTGCTATTATGATGGCTCTCCAGAATTGGTACAAAGTTCATCCCAATGAATGCTTGGACACATTCTTATGCATCCACACACTTCAAGACTTCACACAAGGTGTATTGTATCATTCAAACGCTGAATGTGCTTCTGATATTTGTGATGGTATATAACATTAAGTCTTTTTAGACATAACAATAATGGCCAGATCAGACAGGCGCGCACACCATAAGCACAGCGTACACTTTTGTGAGCGACATTCATGCCACCTAGGTTCTTTTCTACCAGTTTCTCAATTCATGCGTCAGCAAGTAGTGACAGAATGACACGTAGCGTGTCTGCATTGCCTCAGCCTTCAACAGAGACCTCCCAACCACACGTTTATGATTGATATGCACAGAATGCACAAGGCAGCTACATTCTCACTTGAAAATTTGGTAGTGTCCTGAGAACATCTCTCCATCCCAACCAAGCCACTTCTCCCCATGGCATACATACTCGCTGCATGTATGCAGTCCATGAATGTCTGCAGGACGACAATGCTTGAAAAGTGGGCCCTTTATGAAGCCCTTGCCAGCAGTTGATGCATTATCTGCTGTGACGTAAAGGCCCTCCATACCCCCCCTCGTGGCCTGAGGAGAACATAGAGAACATTAGTTCTCATTTGGTCGAGATAGATTATTGATTGCTATGATTTGGAAGTTCAGTAGCAGCCGCACAATAAGTACCAAAGACAAGCACTGCATAAAGAGTGCATGGCATAGAAGCTAGCCAGTGGGGTGTACCATATCATGTGCTTGGTATAAAGACATGTCAGTGAGGTGAACCATACCATCCAGTAGTGTGCAATCTCTGGCAGGCCCATATTGTAACCACGGACTTCATACTGTATCCAATTGTAATTTGAGACCCATATATCTTTTTCTGTCATAAAATCAATCAGGTTGTATTGTATTTTCTCTAAGATGTACGTGTCTGTGTCCGACTGTTGAAATGAGCAAGAAACATGAAGTTGTGATAAGCACAACTTGTGAGTTATGAAAATATGCAAAGTTTCATGTTTTTTTGACCTGCATCAAATATTTGTAACCAAGTTCTCTTGCAAAGGGAAAACTGAATGCCAGCCTCCAATGACCCATCAATCTGTATTCCAAGCTGAAACCTGCACTCCAATGATATTTTGTATCATCCTGATAGAGAGGCATCAAGGATAAACTTAAAACTTGGCAGGAAACTCTGCAATTTCCATCATTACAAGAAAATTTAGCCAGAAACTGCGCTGCTGGCAACTTACACGTTCTGGACGAATCCACTCCGGTATTTTCCAAGATTTGTCACTCTCCTCAGCTAGGATCATAACATAGAGGTTGGGAGTGGAGCGAACCCAGGGTCTCTCCATGATATTCTGAAAATGTTCTGGCTTCACAAAGAGGAAGATATCACTGGGATTGTTGGGGAGCAAATTATCTTTGTATCTCTGAAGCGAACACTTGAGGCAAGGTCCATAAAGAGGGTCTGAAACATCTGAAGAGTACAGGAGCATTACAGCCAATCTTTTGGAGAGGTCATCAGCTGTCAAGTTATTTCTAGACAGCAGATACTTGGCGTGATCAACAGAGTTCTTTACATCATAGTATTTCAAATAATTCACTGCATGAAAAGGCCTTTCTCTCGCATTGACGGCAAAAAGATCTAGCCGAAAGCAGAACATAGAAAGCACTGCAGCTAAACGGTACATGGCAACATATGCAATCAGCATTTGACCACACATGAGCCTTGTTTCAGGAAGGAGTACAGGAAGGAGTACAATAGCTGAAACCTAAGGGTTGAGAGGCTTTTAAGAGAAAGATTTTGTAATCGCTATCCGTCAGTTAAGGCATGTAATGATCATTTTCATATTATTCCACATTGAAAAAATGCGTAAGCCCAGGCACGTAGTTGGCGCTGTCAACACTACACATCTTGATCTTCGAGATTTTGGCCTTCATGAGGTCCAGCAGGCGGTCTTAAGCAGGTGTCTCTGCCCTGCGTCAACTGCTACTGCATTGACAAACCTGAATGATTGTATGACAACATGGCCTGACACTAAACTGTATCAAATTTCACTGAGTAAATCACAGTCTATTGAGGCAGATAATTCATGAGGAGCATGTCAGAGCATTTTTAGGCTAGCATTGTTAGTTGACATTGCACATTGTAAGATGCTGGGATCCGAGACCATGACCCACAAAACTGTGGTTGATACGACCAGCTGACATCACCTGGCCCAGTGCTTTGTTGGAAATGGCATGAGCTCTTGAATTCTTTCGAAATTAGCGTAGGCCCTCCATCCCCGCAAGATGCCCGATATTCATGTTCATGAGGATAGTACTGTTTCTGGGGCACGTTGTAGCAGATTTCTCTGAAGTCTGTTACTTTGTTAGGCCTATAGAATGAGCGTTATACTGAATGGATAGTCTAATAACACTGTGGGCTGGGCAATCACGCTTCATAGAGTGTCCAACTGCCTTTTCCCTCTCGAAGGTCCCATGGATCTGCTGGTTGCAAAGCCTTTTGACCGTCGCGCTCCAACAAGCTTCCTTTTCCACCACAAGAGTGTTTCATCACAAGAAAATCGGGTGAGTGCCTGACTGGATCTTCAAAATGGCAAGGACGGGTTGGAAGGCTAGGCAGCTACTGCTGAGTAAATGTCATAGCTAGTCCTGACTTCAACTAGCAGGCCACTTGGGTATGGAGGCAAGGCTTCATCAAGAAGATCAGCAGTTCAGGAGAAGTCAGTACCTCCCTGAGTGAAGGAGTTTTTTCAGGTTTTCAAGCTCGGGCTCCTCAACCATAGATGCAAATATTATAAGGTTGAGGTTAATCATAACGCCTAACATAGCTCATGGAGGCAATATCTCAGCCCATGCACATGCGCTCCATGTAATTACACTTTGTAGATACATGCTTCACCTAGCCGGTAAATTCTACTATGGACAGATGTTAATGAGGACATCACATGTTCTACTAGGTTCCATGATTTAAAGCATGATGTCTTTTTTGTGCAATGTTCAGTTAGCAAATGCTTCTTGCAGGCACTCGAAAAGAATTCCACAACGTTCTCAAGCAGCCTGGTTTGCATGAAATGTACTTGGCAGTCAGGTGCCTATTCAAATCACTCTTAGCTCCACGATGTAGGTATCTGCGGCATGAACTCTGCGCTCATGCTCATTGTCGAGGTATAGCACTGCGCTGGTAGTAACGCTGCGCTGATAAATTAATAAATTAAAATTAAAATTGATAAATTAATCATCTACTTCTCACTCTTCCCCTCCTTCCATCACTTTCAGACCTCAGGAAGCACCCGCTGCTCCTAAAAGGTTTCATCAACCTCCATCTCCACCGCCTCAAGGCCAGGCCCCGCTACAGCGGCAGCTTATGACCATTGTTGAGAAACAGCCCATCCCCAGGATGAGACTTATTGGCATCCATGGCGGCGCAATCCGGGTCCCTGTCGAGGTATCTGATCAGCAGCCGCTGCAAGAAGCCTCTGCCGTCTCCATGCATCAGGCTGCTTGCTCACACATAGTGCCACCACCCAGGCCACAAGACTACGGACATGAGCTGACCGAATGTCCCACCACCTCATTAGGCTACAGCAGTCTGTGGTATGGATCTGATACCACTGCATCATTAGATCCTAAGTCCATCCCCACATTCACTGCTAAGCCAGGCCTATTCTACCAGCAGATGAAGTATGAAGAGCAATGTGCCAAGGTGATGTCTACACTGCCCATAGGTTTCACAACAAGCATGAGTACCTTTTGACTGCCTTTTTCTCTGGATTCTCCACTACCGACATAACCATGTGTATGCAATTCGACATGAACTTCAAGGCTGATTTGTATCATCTGTGCCCTGATAGCAAACCTGCAGTTGAGCAGTTCCTGCACACTACAGCCCTCACACCTGGTTCATTTGCCGGCAACTCAAACGCTCAGTCTGTGCTATCCATTGTGCAGAAATTTAAAGTGTCGTGCTGCACCAAAGGGGATGAAAGCTATGCACCCTACCCTCCAGGTCCGCATCAGTCCCCCCATGCTTGGATCCTTGTCACCAACAGGTACCTGGGCAAACCTCTCCCTGAGGAGTTGTCAGTGTGGACCAGTGGCCTGACTATAGGTCTGCCCAATAAACTCCACCTGTAGGCGTCGCCAGATGAGAACCTAGCGGCCTTTGGCTCACGTGTCTTTCACAGTTGTGAGATTTTCAGAGCATCTGGTTCACATTTGTTCACTTACCTATTGCATGAATTCTCCATCTGCCGTGCACTGCACTCAGGCCTCCGCCATTACCAATCAGTTCTTCACGATGTACTGTGTAAAGTAGGTGTGCAGAGCACATCATCGGAGGAAGACATCTTGGCACGCATTGTGGTTGCCGCTCAGAGCGCTCATGAATTTGAGATTGCGCAAAAGACCTCACAAAGGTTTTTACCCTTCCACAGGCACCCAACCTGGCCCAAGCGCCACTCCTCCCGCAGGTGCTATGCTGACAACCCACCCGCCTAGACCTCAGGCATCTAATTACACTCCTCCTATTGCCCCTGCCCCATCATACAGAAGGTACCCTGCACCCGCTGCACACATAACTGTCCTAGAGGAATCCCCTCAACTTCAAGACCTACCAACTTACTTCACTCCTTATGATGAAGCACTGGAGTTCTTTGGATTTTCCCCACCCTCCCACCCTTCAACTGCAATGGTTGACACGCTTACCACCTACCCCGCTACAATGCACCCTCGTGGCAACAATAATCGGGAACCATTACCCACCGCTGCTATCCAGCAGTCTCCTGGTAACCCCCCTACCACCTCAACTAGCTCCCACTACAAGGTGTGTGACATCTGTAGTCAAGAGCATTGGACTTGCGTCCTGAATATAAGCAGACTGCCATGGGTACATACCAGCTTGTTAGAAGCCCCCTGTCCTCTCACAACTCTGTGTGTCTACCCTTGCTTGACTTGCCCATTAAGGTGCCTCCACCTGACCCTGGGGTGGGGTCAGACCCATTGTGACTTCCTGCCCTGGCTTCACTCTCCACCTCATTGGCCTCCCTGAGAGATGGCCAAATTCAGTAAGGTGGAGCTGCCCAACACTTGGGTGAAGCCAAATCCCCATGTATTGCCCCCCTGGTCTTGTCAATTCATCTCCTGCCTTCCCTCATTAGACAGATTTTAACTTTGACCCTGGTTCACATCCTCCATGGAATGGTGCATTATTGGCTACAAAGTCAATCAATCCTGTTCCCTTCCAGCCTTTAGGACATTGCCCTACAAGTTTCATTGTGTTACCCTTGGTAAGTGCCGAACACTGCCTGCTTGTTATTATGAAGGAGCTGCACTTCATACATGCTTTGACTTACTCATTAGCAGTCATGATGCTTTAGCGTTCAGAACTGTCCATGACACAGGCCCCGGCATGTACCACATTTACTTATTGGGCTCACCTGTCCCCTGCCTGTCCCTGCCTGTCATCACTGCAAACCCTCACTCTCCCTCCTAAACCGCTCTGGTTTGGGGGAGGGAAGGCTGCTGCCAGTAACCTCATTAAGAACAACACATACACACTATCACATGAAGATTCTGATGTTGTTGATAAGTTGTTGATACCCCGCCTCATCAAATGATATTTTTTAGTCGTAGCAGACTGCAATAGTATATACTGTATGCTTTTGTCGATTCCCTTATTGCTGTTGGAGTGAATATGGTAAACTTCCTGTATCACAGCCCGGCCGGTGTTCCTGCTTACTTGAAGAAATAGCTGAGTAAATACTACCAATATGCAGGGCAAATGTCTAGCACTGCAAGTATAATTTCAGCATTTATGAGCAAGTTTTATCTAAAACATCTATATCAAAATGTATGCTTTGTAATGACTCATTGTGTAAGATAAAGAAGTTTTGTCTTTGTCCATCAAGCGGCATTAACATAAACGAAAGGTCATGCTGAAGCATACAGAGTAAAAAAGTGGCATTGTATTCACACTTTTCACATCAAATTGGCATGCAGCAAAATAAAAACAGCAGGACCTTGATGAATAATCAACGTGACTAAAGAGGACTTACTCTTAATTACTTCACATAGAGCAAAGCAGATCTGACGGATGGACCATCAATTGAGCGCTGTCACACACCGCTTACAACCAGCAACATAATTCATAATGCAAGTATACCTCAAGCATGTACAAGTACCCAAGTTGCCTTGCAAAATTACAGCTGTACCGCATGCACCATTTGCCCATGTGTTGAATTCAGATTGCTAATAATCCTATCAAAGGACACCAAGTTAGGATAACTGATAATGACATACCTCAGTAGTATCATTAGCTGTACATTTTCTGTTCAATTTGCTCAACAGAATCCTACGCCTGAACTGTATGGACTGGCTACATCATTGCCACTGCAGCCTCATCAGATCCAGAGTAGATACCTCCTGGTTACACTGTCAAAGCCAACAATTCATAACTACAGTTGAAGATCATAATATGTGATCAGGTCTGGTTAAATACTTGATACGTCAGCACGACCTCAGAAGACTATTGTTCTCAGAAAACAAATGAATACACTACTGCTGTCAAGGCACTCATGTCAAGCACAGAGTATCATCATACTATGTCTCACACTGCATTGCACTTATAACTCAATATCACTCCAGAAATGTAGATCGGCTCATAATGTCCTGTTAGACATTCATGAGGCATCGGAATTCGGACACAGTCATAATCGACAGTATTCACTCGAATCCGAAATGGCAGATGTCCACAAGCAACATTTCGGCGGGCCCAGACTCAAGCATGACGCCGATAAGGCGATTCGGTTTGAGTTTGTTGAAACATTACACTCTTTGGCGCCAAGCCGCTATACTATAAGGCATAAATGAACTTGTATGCCTCATTCGTGGATGTATTGATTGTTGGTGGTTTCATGCCCGAGGTTCATGCACCATGAACCCTTAAAAAAGAAAAATTGTTTGAAACGTGGGATTGCCCGCCATGCTTAGAGCCATCCCTGTTCAGCAAGGCACAGTAGACAAATTCCACATCCGTCTATACGTAGTCTGCATCCATGCACACTACCACACGTACTTGAGAATTGTAATTTCACACACCACTATAACCAACAAAGGGGGGCAGGAACCAAAAGAACCATCAGAACCAGGACAGGGCGGGGGAGGAACCAAAATAACCACTAGCTAATAACCACGTTAGAACCACACGAGCAGATCCCAGGATAAACACTACTAGTGCTTAGAACCACTAGAACCATGAACCACATAGGACCCGCCAGGAACCAACCATGTTTTTTCTATTGGTTCTAGAACCAATAATGGTACCGTGCTTCTATTATGAAATTCTGTCCATATAGTCCATAGGATGTAAGAGTGAAAAGCAGAAGTCTTTATCTCCTATGGAATCCTTTGAGGATGGCGGCTCTGCTGAGGATATAATAGGGGCTGAGGATGATTTGGAGTTAGAGAAGATTGGGAAAGAGCAATATTTCCAGTCTCTTCTAAGATCCGGACACAAATGTGCAGATGAGGAGAGTGAGTCATGATGAGCCGCCACTGCAACAGCTTCGGTAGCAGGAAACATTTGATCATAAGCGCGTGACTGCAGCATGAAGTCCACATTATCAGGTGCAGGGACAGTCAGGCCCTTACCCTCACACATATTGTGCAGGTTAATAAAGCAAGCGGCTCATTGGCAGTTTTCAACTGTAAGCTCTAGCCCAGTTAGCATGTTCCTCCACCTTGCCTTAAGACGACCAATAAATGCCCTCTCCACCACACCTAGTCCTAGCATGCTTCACATTGATCTGCGTTTTAAAACGGTTCTTTGCAACTGATGGTCTGTAAGCTGGGAGTAAATGAGGGGTGCAGGTATAAGCTGATTCACTAACAATTTGCATCGGGACAACGAGGACAACCTGACCCTGTATAGTTAGTATAGTTAGCTGCAGATCTCATGAGGTAGCCTACGGACTCAGATAATTGGTCCATGATTCACAGCCACAATGGAGGTGTCTTCATCACTGTGCTGTCATTACGTCCCGAGCAACCAATATAGATATCAATGAAAAACCTACTAGCATCGCAACATGCGCTAGTCGTATTCAGAGAATCAAATTGCTTTCGATTCTGTAAAGCATCTCCAGCATTGCCAGCAGGTCTCCTGATATCCACATGCAACCCATCAAGAGCTGCAATGACTAGAGGAATTTTTCCAAGGGATTGAAATGCTGCAGCTGAAACCCTCATCTCTGTTGCAGTCTCAGTGAATTTCACATGATTAGGCCCAAGAGTACTTACAATTGCTCTTGTCACACTTGCTACAGCTCTGTGAACTGATGGCTGACTTATTCCCTCCATGGTTCCTGCTAGTTGCATTGTGATACCAGTGGATAGGTAAATTACAGTGCACGAGAGGCACTGGCCAGGAGTGATACATTTACGATGATTGGTATTGTTGGCCTGTGTGATTGAAGCCTGCAGTTCTGTCCTAAAATCAGTGAATGTTGCTTTGACACATAATGTGTCAAGTACTCTGCATCTGTAAAGTATTTAAATAGAGAAAAGAAGACTGCAAAGATCGGCTCCAAATTGGATCTGTTGGGAGATACAACGTTATTTTCCCAAGAGTCTATGTATAATAAGACGTTTAAGGAGTAAATCTCGAAATTTTGCTGTACACTTCCCAGGTTTTTCCTCCCAAAGGTTTTCGGTGGAATAAGGCCCACTGAAACTGTAAAAATTCTATAAGTATTAGAGAGTGTTTCCACTCGTGGTCTAGGGTCGAACTAGGCAGGCCAAGTTCGTCGTTTTCTTCCTATTTATTTATTTATTTATTTATTTATACCGAGGCAAGTTCAGCTAATACAAGGATAGTCATATAAAACAGCAGTGTGTTTCATTTTATCGCTCCTCCTCCATTTCCTTTTTAAAACAATGTATCTTTATCGCAGCATTTTCTGTTTAGCAGCCCTCGCTCTGTACAGGAGTGCATTATCTTCAAATGTAAAGACAACATATCTGGAACTTGGAGCTAACAATGGCCACTGGACGCGAATGCAAATGGAGAAGGCAGATCTCTCTTCCACCAAATGCTTTATGTTTGAACCTCAACCACATCTTTTTCAATCTCTAGACGATGTCGCGTTAAAATTTAATTGTTCTGTCATTAAAAGACCTGTCTGGACTGTTGAGAAGACGATGAAATTTCACAGACATGCCGTAGACGTTGCATCTACCTTGATTGACCAAAGCACCTGGAATTCTTCGGCGACACAAGTGAGATGTTGCTGTCGTCTTCTCTATGTCCGATGTCAAGAATGTTCATTCGTATCATTTGTCCGCAGTCGTTCGATGTTACAACGGTGAATATTGCGGAATGGATCCCTTTAAATATCGACCAACAGGTGGAACTGTGTTCATAAGTATTTTACATTCATACAGTGTACTCTCTTTTGTGATTATTGGCTCATATAGTTGTAGAATAGGAGAAGTTTACTGTATTACATGATCTCATCTAAAGGATAACTGCAAGATAAGAAAGAAGACTAAGATCACCTTGCAGTACAAGCACTATAATGGGGGTTTAACAGAAGATCTAGAAGATATTAGAATAACATCTTTCCATTTAATTAATATTATCCTCTTTCATGATAATGCAGTCTCATGTTCATGTCAGAATGGACATTGAGGGAGCTGAATACATGGTTATGCGAAGATTGATATCTTCAGGAGTAGCTTGCAAGTTCTTCAATGTGAGGCAGCAGTAGCTAGCATGACATGAATCCTACTCTGATGGAAAGTGAACTGTCTGCTGCACATGTGCTTGAACCATGCCATCATGGAACTTCAGTCATTTATTGCGTGAATAGGTAATCGAACTGGAATTTCATGCCCTGCATCAAAAGTCAAATTACGTTATGCGACCAGCAGACGTTGTTTTCCCTTGGATTTTACGGGACTGTGGAGTGCAGGTGAGTTTCAAGTTTGTTACATTTACAACAGAATGATTGACGACTGACCTTCCAATCTTTTTTTATGGTCCCTTTTTCAGGTAACACATTCAGCTTATTACCCAGAGGTAAGGTGGTGATATAAGCAGCCGCACTTGCATGCACTTTCATTGTCTGTCCCTGTTGCAGGAATATTACAACATGACTATGGATGCAAATTGCAACAACTGTGAACTACTAAGGACCATTCTTCCTGAAGATGGTAAATCTGGGGAAAAGTTAGTACGGAGCCAGGATCTGGTTATCTAAATAGAATTATTTTCGCGAGAAGAGCCCGCGGGTGGTATAGAATACTTATCCCGTCCGATTGTAATTCAGTTGTGAAATCCAAAATTGAAAAGTGATAGGTTCAGAGTTGATTACAAGTGTCTGTGTTTTTATTTTTCGACGATGTCTGTGGAATTATTGATGTTCGTGACATTGCAGTCAGGTCACCAGTAATCAAGGGGTGAACGGTAGGAGGGGTATCTCGAAATTGATTTGTTAAAATGAATAATGATTCTGTATTGAAGCTGGTTATTGGTATTCATCAAACCCGGTCATCTACTGCCTACTGGCGTGTCCTCAGGAAATAAGAGAATTTCGAAGTCGCAGAGTTGAAGGGCTAAGACTTTAAATAACCTTGGAACAATAATATGTCCAGTGCAGTGGAGAGACTCTATGGCTCTCATTCTACCTTGGACAGGCTGCTGTCGAGTTAGCCTGCTTCATTGCAACAGTACTGCCAAATTTATTTCACATTATTCACATGGGAGATCATCAGAATTTCTAGCTAATTTCCCCTTGAGCTTTTCTTGATCAATCTGGGAGAGCAGCAAGTGCATTTTTGAAAACTCATCTCTTGCTCTTTGTGTAACAATTTCCTCATGCTTATAAAACTTCATAACTTGTGCTTCATTGTCACGGTCTAACACTGCACCGGTGTAACGCTGCGCTAGAACTAGGTTATGAGGCATGCTGCCTCACTACTAAGGTGGGGATTTAGATCAGGCGACCGGATTCGCCTGTCAAGGTTGCTGGGGTTCTACACTTCTAGCTTTGCTTCTAGGAGTGCAACTTGCCACCTGACTGCAGACTGACCTGTCTGTGGAGGGCCTCTAACAATTAGTGACCTTTGAACTGATCCGATCTATATCTTAATAGCCAAGTTGCCCACAGTCGATGATCGATAGATCGACTGAAGCAGGAGACCCGATACCCGATACCCGAACTAAAGGAGGGTGAGTACTAAGTCTAAGATTAAGGGCTAAGTTAAGATTAAGACTAAGAGCAGTATTACAAAGAAAGGTAAGTTGAAAAAGAAGGCAGAATGCCTTCTCCTATCCTTTAAGTATCCAGATGTACGGACAATCTAGAAGGTGAGGTACGCCCGTACCTCACACACACACAAACGTCTCATAAAGTTCAGTCATACGTCAATTCAGTCAT
>BEGY01000027.1:435664-474682 GCA_002335675.1 Chlamydomonas eustigma | reverse complement strand
AGGTAAGACCATAGAAAAACGCAATGCGAATGCACAAGCAATCAGATGTGAAACTGCAAATGCATCAAAGCAAGAACCAAGAATGTGGTGTCGTGCATTAAATGATATAGCAGGGATATCAGTACTCCCTGTGGGATAACCAAGGATACGCTCTCGCTCCTCCAAAGTGAGAGGAACTAAGTTTCCTGCCTCATCCAAGACTTGGCCCTGCCCTTCACCATCAGGGCGTGAGCGGAAAGCGTATGAATCAACGCGAGCCACCAGAGTGGGAAGTACCTTCAACAGTTTACCAGGTACATTAGCAGTGCACCAAGGGTAAGAGCGTGTTTTAGTACAGATCTGAGGGTTAGTAGTGTACAACACATCAGATAGATTCAAATCAGGATCACGTTCAAAAGAATCCAATATGCATTGTAATGCAGAGGAGGAGACCAGGTTTGTCCAGTAATTGCGCAGACGATGAGCATAGCTACCAACGTTAGCAGCATCTAGCACGACAGGTGATCCTATCTTAGCACAGAGCTCATGGAAAGAATCTTTCATAGCGCGAGATGAACCATATGCATACTTAGTGGCAGTGTTCTCAATCAGGTATGCAAGAGGAAATGCACAAGATGAACGCATGCGTTGCAGAGATGCAAGAACAGACAGCAAGGGGTAAAAAGTAGAAGATTTACTTCCCTGTAGACCCTTGCGTGAACCAGCAGGTGAGAGATCAGCGCACTCAAAACCTGCTATGAGAAGGATGGGATCCTCTTCCAATGCTCCTGCAAAACTGAGATGCTCCTCAGTGATAGCATACACATCCTGAGGTAATGCAGTGAAGGCAGAAGACCAAGCTTCTAGAGGTAACTGATCAGGGTACTGAATAGTAAGCTGAGTCAATCTGTGATGTGCAACAGCACGAGCTTGGTGAGACAAATCACAGTACGAGTACTGCAATATCTTGACGCCATTACGCAATAGGCAGTCAAGACCAGAGACCATGCCACCAAATAATTCAATGACACGAACACCATCACTATGAATGGCAGAAATGCAACAGTCTGGCACAGGTGCAGTGCAAATGCTGTGTACAACATCACCAAAGGGAGAAGGTGCCACTCTGAGAGTCAACTCAGATGAATTGGAAGTCCCTCTAGTCAGCGAAGAATGACAGAGTTCCACTTGCCTTGCGGCTTTGAGCTGCAATTCATGCTGAGTTGTAGAAACAAAAGCCAGATCAACAGAGTGAGCAAAAGCTGAAATTGAAACATCCATGGAACTCAAATCATGCATATCAATAGCATGCTGTTGTGAGTCACACAGAAGATTGGATGCAGCAGTATGCAGCAACAGCTCAGAAGAGGGTGTAAACAATGCAGAATGTGATGCAGAAATGTCATCATCTGCATGAATAGTGTTACCCATGTGTGGACAATCTATGAGAGGGCTGATAAGACAGTCCTCATCATCTGAATAATCCTGACTCAAGTCGATGCGAGTATTCAGAAAGTCAGCAACATGATTGAAGCAGTAAGCATCAAAATCAGAAGGTGCTGAGGCAAGACAATCAGCAAGACAATCGAGGCCGTGCTCTGAATGTGAAAGAAGCTGCTGTGTAGACACAAACTGATGATAAGACTCACGGGTACCGGTCACATCAGCAGTAGTAGATCGAGGAAACCTACTAGGTACATCAGCTATGATGTGCTTGACACCTGGCTTGTACTCAATAATGAAGTTAAATTCACTTAGCATGACAGACCACCTAGCATATTGCCCTTCAAGCTCCTTATTACTCATGAGCCAGGACAAACCTTTATGATCAGTCAACAGTATGAATGGATGAGGTGCGCCTAGGAGGTAGCAACGGAAAGTGCGTACTCCCCAAACAGCAGCCATCATTTCACCTTTGTATGAGCCATAACGAGCTTCATGTACATTGCAGGAGCGACTAGTACAAGCAATTAAATACTCAGTACCTGTCTTAGGGTCCACCTGTCCTAGGACAGCTGACAAACCTTTCTGGCTCCAATCAGTGTGTAAGACATACCGAACATTGCGATCAGGGTGGCGCAAAGCATTATCAGGGCAGCACAGAGCATCCTTGAGGTCACGCCAAGCTGATGCACGCTCTGCAGTCCATTCCCACTTGACATCCTTCTTCAAGAGATCAGTGAGTGGCTTAGCAATTTCAGAGAAATGAGGCACGTATCCACGGTAATAATTGGCAAAACCAAGGACACGACGTAACTCTGATATGTTAGAAGGGTTAGGCAGTGCTCTAATGGCTGCTACTTTAACTTCATTAGGGGTTAACCCTAGACTACCAATGTTATGGCCAAGATACTCAATGCATGGAAAGCAGATTCTACTTTTACCAGGGTGAGCTTTCAGGTTTACCAATTTGAATGCTGCAAACAGCTTGGCAACCACCTGCAAGTGTATCTCAAGATCCTCAGTGAAAATAAGAACATCATCAATGAAAACACAGGCATGTGCAGCTAAACCAGCATCAGCTAATGTCTTATCCATGACTTGCTGAAAATAAGCAGGCATATTCTTCAAACCAAAGTTATTTCTAGTGGGCTGCCACAACTTCTTACGCCACCAAAAAGCACAGTAAGGTCTAACTGTAGGATCCATAGGTGTTTGCATGAAACCTGATTTCATATCAATGACAGAAAAGAACTTACTCCCCTCTGTCTTACGAAACAGATCCTCAGGCAAGGGCAGCTGATAGAAATCCTGCGTGGTGTACGCATTAATTCCACCAGACTGTGCGCCATAGTTGACACAACACCTCTTGTCAGTCCATTCCCCTGTATCAGGGTTTTTCTTCACTACAATGACACACTCATGACTCATGACAGGGTTAGGGCATTCTTCAATGAACCCTACATCAAGGAGAGGCAAGTTAGCCTCATCCATAACCTGATCCTCAAGTGGAGAGCGTCTGCGAGGAGGGCGAACCTGGACAGTGGATGGTACAGTGATATTAGCACCGGGAGGAACTAATTTAAAAGCACCAACTGGGCCAGTATAACCAGGATGCAAATCACTGAGTTCTTTAGCAAAACAACCTTGCTGTTCAAGCATTAAAGCATGTATGGATGCTACATCACCGTCAACCATCAAAGGATGATGAGCACAAATGGTCCAGCCCTCAGGTGCCTTAAACACCTTCTGACTGTCCACGGGGTCCTTGTCACCGTGAGGGACATGGGTTTCAATGCTCCAACCAGGTGAACCTGGTCCTGGGGAAGTAGAGCCTAGAGGAAACAAGGGTTCTGGTACAGAACTCAAATCAGCGTCAGGTTCATTGTTCAGCTCTTGAAACAGATCATCACCATTTACTGTAGGCAAGGATGCATAATTGTGATGCAAAGCAACTGAGTTCGAAGCAGTGATGCTGTCAGTAGGCAGTACAGGCATATGAGTGTTACCTGCCACCTCTGGGATGGGTGATGATAAGCAGCATGGAAATGCTGCAAGACTTATCAGAATAAAGCAAATGAAACTTCTAAGGTTAAAGCGCATGCAGGGGATTCTAGGGGAATTCCTCATCAATTTACAATTGTGTAGTAATGCAGAGTGTCTGCCTTTCAACTCAGACAAAATAGATGCACGTACATTGCTAGCAGCAAAGGCAGTCTGGTCAGCTACAAGCCTAACAGTCAATCTTTTAGCTAACAAGCGTACACGCAAGACACCTAATTGTCTATGTCTCAAGGCAGGCGCTAGCAGGGTCTGCCTACTAACATCTACATTACAACACTTGTAACCCTGCCGCGCCCACCTTCACTCTTCCATAGGGGTGGTAGAAGTGGTGGGGCCTCCAGCAATTGTGAGGGGTCTGGGTCCAGAGCACATCTGTTCAACAGCAACTGTACGTCTCCGGACCCATTTCTGGACATGCCTGACCATGGCTTCCTCCTGAGGTTTAGGCAGGGTTGACAGCACACACTCTTTGCTCTGCTGCCAACCTAGCCAGAAGAGGTCCTCCATGGGCTTATCCTTGTCACCGGGGGTTTCCAAACCAAGGGCTGACTCATAGTCGCTTTGGTCACGGTCACTCCAAAGAATTTTGCTGGGGCGGCCACTTTCCCAGAGGTTAAGGCCAGATGATCCAGCGGGTGGAGGGTTGATGAGATCCTCCAAGGAGCCGTACTCCTTGGCGTATGGGGCCTCTTCCCCAGAAGAACGGTTGTCCGGAACCGGGGCGTGGGGACGGCGGCCCTTTTTAAAGGAACCACCGGCACCACGCCCTGCGGCAGCTCGATGACCTCTTTGAGGAGGACCATCAGTGCCGCGCATTGCGACATGCTCACTAGGAGCATGCACAGGGAGGTCAGCTTCGTCTCTGTTTAGAGAGCGAAGTGCCTTGAGATGTTTATTCATCCACTTTACCAGCCCTGCTGGATTGTGGAGGAGGAGGAGGTCCTGCTCCCCCTTGGGGACATTTTCCTGATACATTTTCTTTACCATGTTGGCTTGTACCAGAAATTCCATCTCTCGCTGCTCCATACGCGAGCGCTTGCTGAATGCTTGCCGCTTGTCATCGCGGAAGATCTTCTTGACCTGCTGGGCTTTCTGCTCATTGTTCATTCTGTGTAAATGCAGATTGCACAGTGAGCATTGACAGAAACAGAGTTACAATGCTATGCTTAAGCAAAAGTAGGGAATCTATCAGACTTGTATGAAAAGTGCAGATGATAGGACTGACTACCTAACTCTATGGCTTGTGAGAATTCACGAGGAAGGTATACTAAATTCCTCAAACCTCTAACAGGAACCATCTCAGGTACATGCACTGATGTAATCAATGCTGTGAATCTATGACCTTGTCTTTCACGAAATCCACGATTTTCTATGTCAAGTCTTCTTAAGCCTCGGACAAGATCATGTGCATAGATCAGTCCACACTCAATGGCAGTAGAAAACTTAACGCACAATGTGAATGTGCTACATGAATTGCTATGATCAGAATTCCACTGATTAAGATCATGCCCTACTGTAGGTGAAGGCAGCACAGCAGTCCTCATGAATGATGGATAAGCTAATGAAGGGTCCCAGAATCGCAACTCTCTATTCACTTCCTGGGACAAGCTAGGAATGATGAATGATCTGACCTGATTAAAGGAGATTGCCGGGATGGGATCTAGATTATCATAAGGGGTGCTAACCTCTGTATCCCTAAGAGGTCTAGGATAGATACCATGTAACCACAATGCACATGGATCAGGGAATAGGATGCAGATGCCTACAACAGCGAAAGGCTGCTCATCAGAAAGCATGTTACGATCATAACGGATGCGTGCAGTTAAGGCTTCTCTAAAGCCAATTGTAGCACTAGTATATCCACCTATAGTGGATGTAAGATGAATGCTACGATGCACTACTGGTGGGACATCATTTGGCAAGAATCCAGAAGCTCTAGGGCGACTTAAGTACTTCAACTCAACATTAGGATTACTCAAGTCAAATGCACGATGTAACAAGGGGCATTCAGAACCTTCACTAATGTAGTATGCGAAGATTCCAGCAATATACTGGAGTGTTTCACTACTGTCATAAGCATTGAATGCATGCAGTGGTCGTGATTTCAGCAACAAATGAATGCTAAAAGTCCTACGAACTGGATGAACATCACACATGGGGTCATGCGTGAACAAGTCAGATGTCTTGACTACTACTGTTAAGGCGTCTAACAATGCAGCTACACCAAGATGCTTGTTGTATGCATTCCAATAATTCACATCAACCCTCAATTGAGTCTGAATGATCTCTAGAACATGGAGTGCTTCTAAAGTAGCGGTATGATATGCTGCTAAGTATGCACTAGTGCCATCTAATATGCCTACTGTGGGGTTTGCATAATGATCATCACTAGGAAGTAATGCAGATATCCATGAAGGGTAAGACATTGTGGTGAGTCTTAAGAAAGCAGACAGGTATGACAAGCAATCAATGCAAACTTAGCGCAAAGGGGATCCACTAGGTGTAGTAGTCACCCGAGCAAGGAGCGTACCTTGGAAAACTGCATAAAGGAAGAATGCACGCAGTAAGTATTAAGCAACAAAAATGCAAGTAAATGCAATGTCTATCTGTCCCCCCCCCAACTCTGAAAACTTAAAGGATAGTTGAGGGAGTTGCAGAAACAACAGGTAAGACAACTCTGGGGTCATCATACATCAGGGGATCCCTCATAACTGGGTACAGAGACAGAGTATTAAAGCCAGTATCATGCACAGCTCTTAACTCAGCGCAGTCTGCATTGCCAATCAACAGGTCAAAACAGGTAGAAGGGGTGGCCTTAATGACTAACATGCAATGTCTAGTCAGCAGTTCTCTCTCCTTGCTACCATAAGACAACAACAAAGGAGGAGTGACACCTAAGATAGTGCTGGCACCATTGGCAGTATTCAGAGCAATTTTATGCCTAAGTATGGGAATGCCAATGCGCCTAGCCTCAACATCAGTGATGAGAAAAACATTCGACCCAAAATCTAACATAGTCCTAGGACTGATGTGCTTAAAGGAATTGAACACAATTCCGATGCACTTACTTGGATCGGAAGGGTTAAGGAAGTAAAACAACTCTTGGGGAATTATCTGGAAATAGTCACCAATCGATTTAAAATCGATGTTAGCAAAGTGACATGCCAGAGAATTTGCATCAGGGAAAGGCGACCAATGGTCGTCACTCACCTGCTTGGCTGTAAAGCTGGCAGGAAGGAGGATGTCTGAAGATTTTTGACCAAAAGAACTGACCTTATCTGATAAGGGCGGCTGGGATGGGCATGCCGACTGTTGTACGGGATGTACGACAGTCGACTGAGAGGGTTGGAGCAATTCCTTACCTTGAATGGGAATTGCTGTAGAGTCCTCACCTCTATCGCCTATGGCAATTTTATTTTTATTTTCCATTAAAGGAACTACACCTGGGACCTGGGGTTTCCCCCAAGTCATGGGCAAAACTGTCTTGGACTGTTTGGCAAAACGTTGTTTCAGCGTTGCCATACATGCAGCCAGCTGCCCCATAGCAGGGATTCATTTATTAGATGTTCCTCCTCCAGAGTAGGGTGGGGAGGAATCATGTGCAGCAAGGGGAGAAAAGCCAAGCCATGAATCATCAGCAGCATGTGTAAAATGTGCTGAGCCAACAGGAGCAGGGTCACGGGGATTAACACCTTGTGACTGCAAGTGCTTCTTGTACACTGACATAGCTTCTGAATACCTAGGACAGTTACGCGTCCAATGCGTTTCAGAGCAAATGTCACATACCATTTTGTTTGGTTGGTATGTAGTACCTACACTTGGGGCTCCAGTAGGCCTTGATGTAGACGCAGGGCCTGGTGCTCCTGTTGAACTAGGTGGTCTCTGCTGGTATGAGTTTCCAGCAGAGGGAGGCAGTGGAGGCCTGGGGTTGCCTCGTGGGTGCATGGTGGATGGGAAGGTTGCATGTGCGTGCACCTCCACCAATTCTTCCTGTAGGGAAGGAACTCTTTCCTGATCATCATTATCAACAGGAATTTGTGAGTTAGAGGGGCCAATATCATATGCATACTCAGAGTCATGAACTGGCACGTCATGTACATCCTCATCAAGCATGGATACATGGGCAGCGGGAAAAGCACGCCTAAGAGGCCTAGTGTAACCCGTTTCCTGCGCCTGTGGGGGTGATGGGGTGTGATGACCCGCACTGCTAATGTGGGCGTTCCTTCCAGAGGTTGAGGTTACCCCTGGGTTGTCATGCTTGACGCTGATCACGAACTCATGGTAATTCTGGAGTTTCGTGATGATATGCATGAGTTGCTGGTCCCTGTCCATGGTACGGACCCCAAGTTCCTGCAAGATCTTGGTGATGTGAGGGCTGTAGTCCTCAGGTAAACCTGCCTTAAAAACATGCAGAGTAGGATACCTCTCAAGCTCTTGAGCAAACATAAGAGGGTCAGCCATATTGAACAGGTCATAAACCTGCAAAACTCGTTCAGCAAATTCTCGCACGCCTTCCTCAGGAGGCACAACATCAATTGAGTTAGACACACCCATTTTTAAATTAGCACTCCAGATGCGGTACTCATCTGGAAGTGGCTGACTCAAGTGCCTATGGGTTACCAGTGCCCAAGCCTGTAGGAATTGATGGGGTCCAGGTGGATAAGGTTGGTGAAACCTCTCTGTCCTGAATGCGCTGGAAGGACTACTCTCCAGCTTGTCAACGCCCCCTAGGATCCTCTGACTGTAGGAGTCCTTGCCAGTGGCTATCATTGTGTTGCCCTGTAAGTAACTCTGCAAAGGTCTAGCACACAAGGGACTTAGCTCGATCAGCTCATTCTGCACAGTCCTGAGAAACTGATTGCATGCAGAAAGTTGAGAGCGCTCAAAAGATGCAGTGATGATGCCGACTAGGTATGCATGACAGTTATCAAACCTAGGGCCTTGGGTGGCAATGAGGTTATTCAAGGTCTGAGAGTATCTGTAATAAGTGATCAGACCTTTCTTGGGCTTGAATGTAGGCACACTCTTAGCATCAAGGGAATTTTTAGTCCCATTAAGCTTAAAGGTTTGATCCTCATCATAAGGAATGTTGCTAGTACTGGTACTAGGTACATAACCTGTAGAGTGTGCTGGCCCATGGCTGGCAAAGCTGACAGGGGCAGCGCGCCGGGAATCTGGTGGAATGAAGGCGGGTACATGAGCTGGGGGTGGCGCTCTGGAAAGTGAGTGATGATGGGAGGCTCCCTCGCTTGGGTGGGAAGGAGGAGAGTGGTATTCTGACGCCGGTGGTGCAGAAGGCGGACCAGGTGGAAGTTGAGACAAAGGAACTCTTCTGGCTCCTGCATGGATGCCCATGTTGAATGGGATGTGTCCCCCGTGATCCACTTCAGAGATCCTTGGGAGGTTCCTCTCCCGTGAAGGCGCTGCAGGTGGTACAGCTTGCTGATGGGAGCTGCCTGCTGGCTGTGGAGCAGCTCTGTGAAGAGATGGAATGGGGTCAAAGGTGATGGAGCTCTGGTAGCCGCTAGAAGAGGCTGGAGGTGAGCCAGAAAGAGCGCTGTGAAATGCGGGAGATGGGGATTAGGATCCTGGCTGAAATACAGAATTGTCAATCCAGGCTGTAGGTTGCACAGAGTTCTCTCTAGGTGGCTCAAAAGAGAGGGATTCCTGTGGGTCAGCGACTGATAGTGGTGATAGGCTGACCTCTGGGAACACAGCATTCTGCAAGGCATTGAGCTGGTTCCAAACCTGATCCAGATCCTCAGGCGTGACGTGATCAGAGACATCCACTTTGAGCTCGTGTTGGGCCTTGACCTGCTCAGCCAGCTTGGTGACTTCAGATGCCACTTTGTCGGTTGAGACACGCAGTTCACTGATGCTCTTCTTCTGAGCCTGGACTTCACCTCTGAAGAAGGCTTGATCATCCTCAATCCGCTCCATTTTCTCCAGGAGCTTCTTCTCAAGCGCAGCCTGGCTGGCTTGTGCTGCAAACTCTTGAGCTTGCAGGCGCTGATCAAAATACAGCGTGAGAGTTTGGGTGATGTTCTGAGTGCTTTCCGCGACCAGCTGTGCGACGAGGGCAGTCAGTACCCTTTTGTCTGAATCAAAGCCTTGGTTGGGGTTCAATCCAGTGGAGGGTCCAACGACTGATGGGATGGGAGAGATAGTATCAGTGGTATTAGTGGTGATAGGGGTGCGGTAATGGCTACTGTCTCCAGATTTAACTGAATGAGCAGCAGAAGCAGAAGATGAACGGTCACCAGCAAGGGATGGCTCTGACTTCTTGGAGGAACCACGCTTAGTGATGCCGGTCAAAGCAGAAGCCACTGCTGATGCTCCTTGGGATGCGGAAGGGTGAAAGGTGGTGGCCAACGGGGATAAGGAACTCGAATCGTCCCTTGTTTGTTGGGCAGGCGGCGGAGGCGAGTTAGGCATACCTTAGATAATTAATAAGCTTAACGTACATTGTCTGAGAGTCAACCTTGACTAAATTTCATTAAATATTTAATAATCCATAATACAGTTGCACTTGCTCTTTGAAGGTGGCAATGGCCACCCCATTCATACAATAAACCTGGATGATAATTAACTATGAACTGATCAGCACTTGACCTACTTGACCACCTAGGTATTAACCTAGGGTCTCCACCTAGGTAACCTAGGATCTCCATCAATCTAATATCGGACATAAAAATGCTGATTTTGTGGCAGGTTCTGGAAACCCTTTTTTGCAAAGTCCATACTCATTTTTGCATACTCCTTTGCGCTTGTTACAGTCATAATGCACCATGCAGACCTTAAGGCATATACTTTCTTCCAAAAACTTGTATTGCACTGAGGATATTTACACATGTCTGGGATGATAGCAGTGATTTCATTATTTAGATCTTCTACGTCCTTGGGTACCTTGGGATCGTTGATGAGCCAAATAGCCATGGAGCATAGTGTGCTGATCCTCTTGAATGAAATTCTATTTTACATACCCAATATTTGAAAATCCTAAAATTGCCATCTTAGAGCAAACAACCTATAATTAACCTCGCATGGTGCGTGCTGTTGTTGGCGTCAGCCATCATATTCATGTTATTTGTAAACTCGTGTATTCCTACAGGTATGCGCAGTATGCAGTAAATTATGAAAACTTATGTTAAAAATAATACGTTCTATTGTAATCATCCTCGATTAAAAAGCTTATATTTACAAGCACCATGCGAGGTTAATGGAAGAGAATATGAGTGTGTTACACTATGCCAAACGGCGTATTAAACTCGTTTTAAACCTGCACCGAGTTAATTTCACGGGCGATTAACGACGTGATGATTTGGGGTTGAATTGAGAATAACGTTGTACATGTGCAGTGCAGGGAGTTAAATAACTATTGCCCTAATGTAAACATCTTAGTAATTAAATTAAAGTATTAAGGATAGGTACTTTAACTGTTATCATGTTAGTTTCAACCTGAATTCTCCGTAATACATTTTAACATTGGTAAATTATTTATAAAATTGGGTTAAATGCTGCTTAACAATGAGCAAGATGTACAGATTATACGACGTCATCTCGGGGATGAGTCGATTCCAACATTTGACGGATACCTGAGCCTGAATTGAAAATGTAATTCCTTTTCTTTTAATGCTGATGACGATGCAAGCTTAAAAAAGTGCGCGCGCAATTTCCTTATAGGTAACATGAGTGGGAGGAAATCCCTAAGAAGAAACAAATACTGATATTGAAACTACAAGCGAACAATCACCATGAGCACATGAGCTGTTGGGAAAGTCATACAATTCATGCATCACTGGCTGGTATCACTACTGGATAGGTTGTAAATGATCTTTAGCCTACTTTCATTCTCTTTTTCAACGTTATGATAGACAATGGACAAGCTTTGCAATCAACCACCAGCTCTGGATTTATTGGAAGGGATACTTTCCTTCTTGGTCTTGTACCACCGCATGTGCAGTTGATTAAGAGATCTGGATCCTCTGGGTCATCATCAGTGATGGCACAGTAATCCCAAGTACACTCTTCCCCAACCTGCAAAAATGGCAATATGAGCAAAGGTTTTACCATGCCTTCAAACCATTCCCTACTTTACCTGCTTGGCCACTTTTAATGGGAGTACGTATGCCTTCTTGTCTGCAAATAAGTCGTAACAGACAGTGTTGACCTTATTCCTTGAAATTTGAGGGCTTTTGCCTGCTTGTAGAAAAACTGGAGAGGATGTGACGGGGTGTTTGTGCCCATGCACAAGCTGGGTCACTGGATGGCCTGCCTAATAGTCCTTTCTGATAAAACTGTCACAATCTATGACTCAATAGAGGTGCGTAAAAGCAAGAGTCATTGTAACATTAAATGTTGTTGCTGCAGGAGAGGTATAATGTTTTTTTTTATTTTAATTGTTGTTAATCCAGGGTTGTTATTTTGGTTCAGGGTGAAGACTACACAAGAGAGTTTAATGATATTCTTGATATGATTGAGTATATCAACTCCTGTATGGACTTGAGAATGGAGCGTGACACATGGAAGTTGCAGTGCGCAGACGTGCTTGCAGCAAAAAATGGCATCGTTTGGGATACGCAGGACAACACGTTTGATTGTAGGTAGTACATCAATTGAGGGGCACATGTACCCTGTGAGATTAGGATATGCTCGTACAGTGTTCAAAGTTCAAGGAGAGACTGTGACTGGGAAGCTTTTTGTGCATGTAGAGGGTATTGAGACTCCTGGTGAATCATATGTAGCATTTTCAAATTTTGAATTTTTTTATAGCATTATAGAATTCATAGTTTTATATTGTAAAAGCAACATCATAGCTAACATGCCCACCTAGAAATATTTATTTTTGAACCCCGAGAGAAATCCCCCACTCTCGGAACGGCAACAGGAACGGGTACTAGCAACTGCCGAGCAATTACCACCACAGAGATCATGGCGGCAATATCTCATGCCATGGAATTACATTCTGTAGATACATGCTTCACCTAGCCGGTAAATTCTACTATGGACAGATGTTAATGAGGACATCACATGTTCTACTAGGTTCCATGATTTAAAGCATGATGTCTTTTTTGTGCAATGTTCAGTTAGCAAATGCTTCTTGCAGGCACTCGAAAAGAATTCCACAACGTTCTCAAGCAGCCTGGTTTGCATGAAATGTACTTGGCAGTCAGGTGCCTATTCAAATCACTCTTAGCTCCACGATGTAGGTATCTGCGGCATGAACTCTGCGCTCATGCTCGTATGTTCATTTCAAGATGCAAATTCTTGAACTCAACACATGTCCATCAATGGAGGGATTGCAACTGCTTGAATTATTCTTAAACATAGTTAACAAACAATAAATAAGACATGACACCTGTTGGATGCATCACATCGCATCACAGCATGTGATTGTATTTTCTGCTAGAAATAGAAGACATGACATCCCTAATCGTAGCAGCAGCAGTCTCATGCCCTTGCTTGGCAGCCACGTCCAAGGCCTTCCTAAGGGTTTTTATCTTGGGGTACACCTGACAAGAAAGAACTCTGATTCATCTGATTCAATACAGAATAAAGCGAGGAACCAGACAATTACTCTTAGACAACACTTTTGGAGTCAACACCATGCGTGCAGTTCACACTCCACAGTTTTAACTGCATGGAATTTATGAGAAGCAAGTTAACTGTGATCACAATTTACTCAAAATATGTTTGTCAGAATTAGTTCATGCATCTGTCAGGGGCCCAAAACCACAACAAACCTGCGAGGCACTCAGTTTTTGGAGAGCCACTAGGATGCCGTCACAATCGCCATCACCAACCAAGGCCAGCAACAACAAGTCCCAGGTGTCAGAGTTGGGCAGCGGAGGAATGGCATTCAAACCTACATCCACATCAGCATCACCTGAAGCATTGGCAGCCTCCATGTGGTCTACCACAGAGCGTACCGCTGCAAGCTGCAGTAGGAAACATCAATGAAGTTTCATGACAGTTTTCACGAATCTGAAATGAGTAACATAAGGTTGACAGCCTGATTTGAGAGCAGAAAGTTTCTCTCAATCTTTCTCTCCCCGTAGTAGTCATTCTTGGGGAGATCTTCCCAAAGGACATGATCCAATCCCCCTGTCCACAGTAAACTGCACACAATTCAGAGTGTGGAGGCAGTACAAAATACCCCCAAAAGCTAATCTGGACCTATTACAATACACGGACATAGGTCACAGCTTCACAGCACAGCAGCCTGTTGACTTCTTCCCATCTACCACCCTTGGGCCTCTCCCCACAGCAATCTCACCCTTTTTGACCTACTCAAGACTTAGTCATGAAACACTCACCTTATTTGCACCTACATACCACAGCCTAAATCCCCACATCACGCTCACCTTCTTTGCACCTACACATGCCTCAATCATGGCGTTGTAGCTGTCTGCGTTGTGCTCCAGACCTGCCACTGTGAACTCCTCGAACAACCTTCCGGTAGCTTCCAAGGCCGCCTCCCCAGGGGACACCAGAGCTAGGGCCCGAAGAATGACATTGAGCATGTAGGTGGACACAGCGTCTCCTCTGGCATGCCGTGCTGTCAACTGTGGATGTAGACAATTCTCAAGCATCAGCCTTGAAAAGACAAGAGTTCTAAGCTTCAGCTACAGTGTGCTGCCTTGATTGAGCATCGGCTACACTGCAAAGCACTTTCTCAGCTCCAGCTAGCGCCATATCAGAATGTCATTGCACATGTTCTCAACAAGTCTGTTCATCCTCACTCATGTACTGGTCACTCAGTAAGGCAGAAAGGACAGCATTTGAATAGTATGAATGCTGCTGTTTAAGCACAACAGCGTTGCCATTTGACCCTTACAGGTCGTAAGTTGAGTGCAAATCAAAGTTACAAGCAACATGACAAGCGACCAGCATTTCGTCTATGGCCTACATGGACTACCCTGAGCTAGTTCATCATGATCATATATTCATCTATCTTACCTCATCATATGCTGCAGCAACAGTGGTCTCACTCTCAGACAGCGCCTCGCTGAAGTAACGGAAGCCATGCAGCGGAGACATCACACGCCGTCGGAGTAACTCTGGGGCAGCAGTGTAGGAGGAGGAGGAAAGATTCTGAGCTGCATGATAATCATCATCATCATCGCCTGTTATGATGTAGAGGTCATCCAGCTGAGATGTCCCTTGTACGGCTTGGAGCAGCTGTTCTCGAGCGACCTCCAACTGGTGAACAACGCTAAAAGAGTCATGAAGTTGTGTATTAAGTCGTGATTAAAGTCTGAAGGGAAATGCATTCCTTTCTATCAACATGTGTAGATTAAAGTGCAATATGACTGTGTTTACGTGTATTATCGGAGTCCTCACACTATCACTGAGAATATGATACCTCTTGACATGCTTGCAGTCATATCCATGCAGTCATTTCTAACATTCATGCAGAAATCTCAGGTATCTTCTAGCCCTGTGACCCCGATTAAATGTTTGGCATCGATTACTCGAAACTCACAGATGGATAATGAGGTTTATGCCAGTAATTAGTTCCAAGGAGTTACCTAAAGGCAGTCTTCCAATCTTTGGCCCTGACACATGCATTGAGCAAACCCAAGTAAGCGGTAGAGCTCGGTAAGGACAGAACCAGAGGCACTGCAGTGAGAAAAAAAAGGATTTGTCAACTGGGCACAAGGTAAACATCTCGGTGGCTGGAGGTGTAATGACATCAGGCTGACTTCTGTAACATGAAGATAACGCAGTGATGTGAGGGGTGCAGAAAATGTTATGCTGTTGCTAAAACACAAGCTCGTACCATCAAAAAAGCAACACACAAAAACTGAAAAATCATGCAACAACACATCATGTAAGAGCACAAAATGCATGCCTAGTTATGCGCAAGAAAGATTTACTAAGTTGACATAAGCTCCCCCATCCTATTCTGCAAAAATGACCACACGTTCCCTACCAGACGGCTGGTAGAAGTCCCCTGGATGCAGGTAAGGACGCCCCTGCGACAGCTGGAGGACTTCAAAAGCCTGCACATGAAAGCCAGGTTTAAGGCCTGCAAGGTATCACCTTGTCATTTCTCCAAACACATGTTGCACTTACAAGCTGGGCCACCCTTTTCCCTTGCTCAAAGTCCCCCGCCTGCAGAGCAGTTCTCATGACGAAAAGGATCAGTCCCTCACTCACTTTTGCTGGGACGTCAGTAGATCCAATTATCTGCATGTGATTCAGTGCATCAAGATGTGAGAACTCAGATCTACATGGGATTCAATGCATCAAGATGTGAGGTGTAATGACCCAGATCAGCGGCATAATCAATACGTGAAGAAGAGGATTGAGGTCTACATGTGATTACAAGAGGATATGCGTTTGTCAACAAGGGAGACACCTCCTCACTGGAGGTTTAGGAAATATACATCACATATGGCCCAAAAATACAATGGATACATCAAACTCTCGTGAACAGGTGCTAGGGAGCTAAATCCAAGGCTGATGACCAGGATATGATATATTTTTGTCTTTGGTTGTTTCCTTAATTACATCTCTTAGCAAGCAAATGCTAGGGACACAGTTGCTGATGTAAGGAGTGATGACAATGCCATGGAACTTTTGACACGATAATTGTAGATATTACATGTACATCTTGTCCCCTAAATCAGGGAACGCTAATTATGCCCTGGCAAAGCCCTAATTAATTAGAGACAACAGCTCTGGATGCAATAAAGACTGAAGCTACACCTATTAAACCAGTGCATGGGTCTTTATTACCGCACTTGTATAAAGGCTGCAGGAGCACACTGTTTTAACTCAGGGCATAGATATTTAAGCAAGCACTTGAATAAAGTGCGTGCTAAAATATTCCAAGCCCTCAACCAGAGATGTGCCTCTTGCCTAAGCTTGAAGTTAAGACCACATGCTGAGTAGTCTCAGACTCATACACAGCATGAAGTACTTTCTATTATGGGCATCAACACCATGCAATTGTTCTTCATGTCGTGTACATGTACCTCAGCTTTCTCTTTTGGTACCAGCTCCGTACAACTTCTGAGCCTGGTCATGAACTCCTCCACTGCCTCCAGGTCATTGTCCTGCAAGGCAAGACAGGCAATGCTTTATTAGGTCAAAAGTCCCAAATGGTTCTTCATCCTTCATAATCCATGGGATGATTACTTGTACAGAGGGATTATTCAGGGTACAGAGAAGTGTGGATGACATGGTCACTTCAGCAGTTCACTTCCTAACCTTCACTACCTAACATAACAATCACCATGATGCAAATCAATACACATACTGCAATAATAAAGGTGCTAGGGCACTAAGGAAGGTGCCTCTACTAATCCCACACGATCTTTGGTTTATGGTTTTTCAAAAGCAGCATTCCAAAGCTGCTGCTTCTCTACATGCAGAAGGAGTGGAGAAGTGTCATACAAAACATTCTCATTCAGCACGAATGCTAATCTTGTACCCCAAACTCACCTTACAAGCAGCAACTACGCAGTCAACAAAAATAGATGCTTCGACCACTACATCAAGCGCCTTCACATGGCTCAGAATGTCAGTGACCATCTCATACGACCGCGAACTTGCAGCACGCCTCATTGTCATAATGCATGCCACTGCCAAGGAGTTCAAATTGTTGACATCAAATGATGCAGCCCCGGACTTGATTCTGCCACTCTTTACATTCAGTGCTGATGTGACTATTGGCTGGAGAATGCTGCAAGAATTCAACAAGACATTGCATGTTGGCTTGAGACTCCACACAACTCCTAGCAGGAATCACATATGTTCCCTGTACTATTCATAATTTCAGAAGCTACTATGAAGCTCAGTGCTGAGTCTAAGGGTTCAGGAGCACATGGACTAGCGGGCAGTTAAGCATGCATGCAGAAAACCTCACCTTCTTTTCTAAACGCAAGTATGGACAGTCCTAACATTTTGAGAATTTTATTCACTGAAATAGAGCTATGGAGTGCCCTGAAGGGACCAATGTGAACCCTGAGCACTAACCTCCATGTCTTGGGCAGATTCCCAACTTCCAGGTAGGCCAATGCCATGTTCATGTAGGTGGAGTGATTAGGCAAGTGCCCTACAGCCTGCATCATACGAAGATGGGGAGGATTAACTGCCAATGAAAAAATTTGGGTACATGCAATTACCAGACCGCACATACTTGAGATCAGACCCTGAACCCTGTGCCCAGCAACAACACACAGCACCTCATGAGTGACTTCCGTTACCACATTGCACATCATACCCAAGGAGGTAGCCTGCGACATAGATCCCTAAAATCCAACACTTGGCTTCTCAACAGGCATGCCTTGTTATGCTTAACAAGGCATGCCTATTGCACAGCCTTCCCTGCACTGCCATCCTTTCAGCATCACACTTACATGAGAGCTCCTGCGAACTTAATATTATATCTCTGCATTATACGTACCCTCATTTCAGTGAAGGTGGACTCCATCTGCTCCAGCTGCCCAGTGCGCCGGAAGTTCCTGTGATGGTTTAATAAGTGTGACATCAGTGACATGTGCGAGCTTGTTGTCAGAGACATTCCTAAACACAAGGTATTGCAGAAGTCACCATTCACGGACACACAAACAGCATTTGGATAACTAACATACACACACACAATACTGGCTGTTGAAGATAATGTGGGACATCTTGTCTACTTGTGTACAAACGATGACGAGGGCACATCAGAATGATGGAAGTATGTTTGCATTAACCTTTATAACACAATTCTAGGTAGTGCAAACCGCTGCTGTACTTCACCTGATCAGCTGCCTGTATACTGATGGTCCTGGGACATGCCCAGAGGCCTTAGACCATATCAGACCTTCCTTCAGCTCCTCAATCACAGCGTAGGAGGCAGTCTGCTGAGCGGCCTGTTGAGACCCTCCCAACTGCGGGGTATCAAAGCGCCAGCTGCTCCCAGACACACCATCCTGCTGAGAAGAAGAGGATGCTTCCTCGTCCATGTGAAGACTGTCGCTACTCACCTTGACATCCTCTTGAAGCCTGTGCACCCTGCAGCAAGAAGATCCACGCCAAAGATGTGAAAGAGATCCACACTAGTGAACTCTCACAAAGAATCAGGATGACATCAGTGTGATGACATGACATGAAGAAACCTGAATCCCTAATCCCATCTACATTGCTTGAAACTCAACCTCAACACATGAAATGCCCACAAGATTGAGTTAAACCTAAAGGACAAGGTCCATTTCAAATCAGAGGAGACAGAACTGAGCATGAATATAATATGGCACTCTAACTGTCAAGGCAACTTGATGTTCTCGTTTGAACAAACAGTCATTGTATTTCATTGCGGCTCAAGAGGTCACTCTTCTGGTCTCTAAGCTGGGGGCAGACCGCTGACCTCATGAGTGCCCTGTAGAATTCATCCAGCATTTGGAAGTCTGGGCAATAAGGTGCAGGCAGGCCCTTTCCCCCCCCAACCTCCATTCCTTCACGCATCATAGCCTGTAGAATAGCAGTATTGAGGAAGCATCGGAATAAGCATTATACAGCCTTCCACCTCCCTCACAATCATGATTCTGGATGTGCTTAGTCACAGTTTCCATCTTACCCTGAAAATATGTACTGCTTCCTTGTCTCTGCCACTGCTGAGGAGCACGAACAAATGCCGTTTGAATCCCTCCATTTCAACAGACAACCTGGCCAGTTCAGAGCCTTGTCGACGTCTGCTGTTCCTTGATCTCTGTGATGCCCAACTAGCATCCTGGACAGGCGTGCATGCATTACAAGAGCATAGAGAGAACGAACATTCATGGGTAGCATAAGCATTAATTTACTAGAGAAACAGTTTCCAAAGATCTCGAAGGCATATGCATAAAATATACGTCAAATCCCTCCTAGACAGTGGAAGAACACGTCGTGCTGACCTCAGTGATGGTACTTTTCAAGCCATCTAATCTACTTGAATCGGCTGTTTTACTGGTTGACGCCGCATTTACTACTTGGGCATGAGTTACAGAGGATCGAACGCTTAGGCCATGAACTGACAAGCAGCATCTAAGAGATTGAGATTGAAATATATCAAATGCTAAACTACATAAATGCATAAGACAAGAACGAAAAGATGGATCAGCATGAAAAGTTGTAGAATGGGCAGCTAAAGATACCAGCGAGCGCGAGCTGCATAGCATTGCGGATGGTGCCTACTGGACCTCGTGCGTCTCTACACGTCCTCCCATACCTATGTATAAACCCTAACATTTTCTGTGGTTAGGTACTTACGAGACATTAAGACTGAGTCACCATCATCCTAAACCTGGAATTTGAGGTTTTCAAGGACTCAGGCAGGCAGGAAATGTTTGCGCTTGTCTTATCTTAAAAGTGCCATAATGCCTTCAGGTAGGATTCAACATGGGCTGGGCTGCCTCGTAAATGGAAGTTGTCAGCTGATGTAAGCTCTGCCTCGCTTGTCAATTGATGTGTATGGCAGAGCTTAGCTTCAGCAACAGCTTCATGTCTTGCTGTGGCTGCCATTTCAGCTCTGATACATCATGCCTTGTCACCGTCCAAGCGAGGTACAGCATGCCATCCTCATGGACCACTATAGCCGTCAGCAAGTCTTGCAGAGCGTGATATGCTTTACAGATTTATCCTGATAATGCCTTCATTTTACAAAACATAATTGAGAAGTATCAATGTGCTAAGAGGCCACTGTACTCTTCATTCATAGACTTTCGTAAGCTTATGATTGCATTGATAGGCAGTTGCTACGGCAAAGCTTGAAGAGCTATGGTATGACAACATGCTCAACACTTTACATTAATGTCAGCATCCGTGTGCGACATGATGGTGTCCTTGGCCGCAGTAGACCTCGATCTCATCAAGGTTTTAAACAAGGTGACCCTCTTTCTCCTTTGTTGTTCGGTATGCTCATTGATCCTTTTGAGAAGCTCATTGCTGTAAGGCTTCCTTGTTTGTGAGTCCAAGAAGCTCAAATGATTCTTGGACTCCTAAATGATTAGAATCTTACTTCATGCAAATGACCTCATCCTCTGAGCAGATTCTGTGAGTGATTTACAAGCAATGTTGGATGTTCTTTATGATATCTGTTGACTTAATGCTAGGACAGTGAATATCAATAAATTCGAGGTAGTAGTGTTTATTAATGCAGGACATGACAAACACATCTCAAGTTGCCGTGTGAAATATAATAACATACTAATAAGAAGTCCTTCTTACATAGTAGCACAATCTTTGGTGTTCCTTGGTATGTTGTGTTTTGACTCGGTACACAACCCTGCCTGCTCCAGACTTCATCGTACTGCATGTGTTGATTGTACCGACCGAAGATGACTTCCTCATGAAGTTGGAAGATAACAGCTTTGCTCATCATTAATAGCTTATATACCAGCTCAAGAAGCAAGGGTCAATCTTTTGGGACAACGTGGGTCCATCCTTCTATGATGTGGAATGTTATATCCCCAGCTAGCACACTACATTCAATTAAATGACTGAATGAGTGCTTGTAAGATACCTGTTGATATTTCTAACAGTATTAACAGAGTTGCTTTCATACTTTCCCACACTTGACGTGGACGTTGATAAGTTGACGTGTCTATTGATAGTAGACTCTTTTTAGACTCTATTTCTTCAGTGTAATCCGAGACTTTAAGAAAGGAAGTCATGAAGTGTCCTTTATAGTGCTTCTTGTAGGGCTCTACCAGTACTACCAGATTCTTATAATAAACCCACAGGACTGAGGACTTTATCAACGACATTACCATCTGGACACCTCCTCTTAATTTGGTAGATCTGGTCACTGACCTAGTACATCAATGCCTGAGATGAGAAAATGAGCTACAGAGCACCATAACCTATATATCTTAAAAGTTTAAAGCTATGGTTTGATTTCCAAATCTAATCTTAATTTCCCCTTTGTTTTTTAAACACTGACATGTCCAACTACTAGACATGAGAGGTTTATATGTATCGGCATCTTCCAAGCTCAAAGGTTCTCCTACACACAATGCTGCTACTGATTAGGCTAATTTCATCAGGGAGCTTGACAGGATCAGGCTGATCCTTTGTGATCCTTGTAAAAACAATAGATTGTCAACTGCTTTGGAAGATGTAGAAGATGTGAATAAATTTTATCCAAGACTACTTTGTAGGCTTAGATAGTAATCTAAGTAATCCATTACTTACCATTACTGCTGTGGAGGCTGCTATGTATAGTAATCCAGTATTAGTTAGGAGGCGGCTATGAATAATCCATTAGTGCCAGATTCAATGAGTGCAATATATACCTTTATTATTCCTTTGATAGAAATGCCCAACAGCATTATGGGAACGGGTCTTTGTAAATCTACATTCAAGAATTTCAATTTCTTGTGCGATTTTAAAGCAGTCTAAGGAGTCCTTCTCTCCAAGATTCCCTTCTCGGTCTGTGGCAGAAGGCTTTCCTATTTTTTTAGATGAATTGGTGTACCATAAAGATACTGTGCTTCTTTGACTTAACCATACTTGCATCCTGTCCTTGCATGGCAGGAACCATGTCTCTCTTTTGGATATCGATCGAGCTGCGTCCACATTCTAACATGTTGTATTATATTGCCACATCTCAATTTTTGTATTCTATCTTCTACATATAACATAAATTAATAACTTTTACATGTAACAAATGCATTGGTTGATCATGCATGTAGGCATTGGAAACATTCAATATTGAGAAGGATATAGCGGCCTACATCAAGAAGGAATTCGTCAAGAAGTATAATAATACATGGCACTGCATTGTCGGACGTAACTTTGGTGAGTTTTGGAATCATCTAAAGATTGAGATGGATTACCACAGTCTCGCCCTCAACGCACCTCTTCTATGCAGGTTCATACGTCACGCACGAGACAAAGCAATTTATTTTGTCAGTTAATATATTCTGAGTTTCGACGGTTTTTAGTAATGGGCTAATGTTTGTAGGAGCGCGTTTCGGTGTAATGTCGAGTGTAATAAAAATAATAATAAAACGCCGAAACGTAGCTTGACGTAGAGGACAGAAGAACTCTGCCTCACCGAGTGTAATTTTTACGCCGTCAGAGAGACGAGACTTGCTGTAAAGGAAAAATCCGTACACGAGACACTTAGGCAGGCCGCACTGCATGCAAGCGCAAATAACGCAATGTGAACATGACCGTGCAGTCACATCACAACGGCTACTAGTAATTACATATAATATAATATTATTAATGTTAGAGGAGTAAGAATGTGTCTTAGTGTTGCCTGATTGTGCATCCATCTTGTTGCACATATCAGAGTGTTACTGATGTACTCTTTAGATAACACTTATGCCAATTTAGCCTCTAAAAGTCCGAAGGACATGTTCTGGGAAACTTTCATTGCCTACATACTAGAAATCGGCACTAGGAGAGTTGAGTGATTATGAGCCAGATGCCTTACAACATACTAGTGTACATAACAGCAGTTCCAAGTGTCATGAGGACGGCGTACTCTGCTAGTTTGCGCCCACACCAATTCGCACTTGCATCAAACTGGCTGACGAAAATATGCAAAAATCGGAGAAATTCGGTTACACCTGGATCCGGAAGTCTTCGCGCCCAGCTTATCGGCACAAGAAGTCACTCTTAAAAATGGCAGGCCTGTTGTCAATTATATCCGATGTTTGTGACAAATCAATCACACGCTCTGCATCATCGGTGTATAATTCACACATATACACAACGTGGAAGAGATGTTCGCTGTTAGGAATGCCCATGCTTCCTCATGGTGTCTGCCCTAAAGGGTGTATGGTTTACAGCTTTATTTATAGCCTTCCTCACTTAATACCCACACAAAGCATGTCACTTTGCAACCTCACATACCATGCTTTAGTCCATGCATTCTGTATGATTAGTATGATGCCTCTCCATGCTGCTCTCTCTTCTGTAGCACTCTTGCCAGAAAGCGGCATTAATCTCAAAGAGTTTTTTGATAAGCTATCAGTGAAGTTTAAATCACAAACACACGGCACATACTTCGTCAGATCACACGGAAACCAAAAAACGAACATCTTACTTCGTCACATTACCTTGTAAATTTAATGAAGGTATTGTAATCCTTCATAGCTCTTCCTACCCTGCGATAGGTGGTTCATGATAATTGCATACCGTCAATCAGTAAAATCAGCATAGGCTATTCACTGCATTCCCTAAACAATAAATTCAAGCCTGCCGCAGCAATGTCCAAACGAACGCACAACATTAAGCTGTTTCTCTGTAATAATGCCTATGATGCGTTCAGAGATCAGGATCAGTCGATGCGTTAAAACACTGCATTGATTAAGTATATTTTTTAAATCTCATCACTTTTAAAATAATTAGTTAAAATTGTAAATACTATATATCATCACTAAAATAATAATAAGGTTTTATAATAATATATTTATTACACATTCATATCCTTGATTAATAAAGCGAACGTTGAATATTCATATATATTAGACTGTGGATGAAATCACTAAAATAATATCATAATGCTGAAAAGCAGTACAAAATGTTGAACATATTTTCGATCTTCTGATCACAAACAACTTTCATACCGTCTTCATTTAAGAATTGAACTTTAAATCTTAGCTGCGAAAAGTTTACACGCGTCCCGGTTAGGCGAGCAAGAGGTTGAGCGGTTATGAGGAGCGACAAGATAGGCTGGTGAGGCTCGTGTGCTGGAGGGTTAGGCGGGTAGGCGTGTATCGAATCGTACTTATATCTTACAAGTACCGAACCATACATCTAGATCCTTTTCACGAAGAACGTCTAAACGTCTAAACGTTACAAGGCCTCATGGGCATGAGACTCGTATGTGCTCGTGTAAAATGTGCCTAGTCTTCGATCATTGCCTCGAGTAATTCTGGGTACACCCTCGAGGACGAACGTGTGATCTGTAGCAATGACAGTAGTCCGTGTCAATAGCTTGCGTAAGACTTACAATCAGAGATAACAAAGCAGGGGAAAATGGAACAACTAAAGAGAACAAACCTGTAGCAATGACAGTAGTCCGTGTCAATAGCTTGCGTAAGACACGGCTACGCTACAGGAAACTAAGAAATACCCATCGAAGGGGTAAACCCTAAAACCCTGGTGACAGTACAAAAGAACAGGCATAGCGCCTTACTGCCATAAACTTAACACTCCCCCGGCGGTGAGGCCTCATGCCTGAACCGTCCTCGTACAGGGGTAAAAAGAAAGCAAAGGGGAAAACTAGAAGAAAACACTAGAGTCCCTATTATATGTTTCTTCTCAAACTGAGGTACCTGGAACCTCTCCAAGATCTCTGAGATATACTTCTGTTGAGTTAGCAGGAGTTTGTCACTTCTCTGCTGCACCTCCATTGCTAGGTAGTAGCTGGCAACTCCTAAATCCTTGATCTCTACCATGCTGCCTAGCTGCTGCTTCAACTCTATCACATTAGCAAGCACAGTGGATCCAATCAGCATGTCATCCACATGGCAACACACACCTTCATACCCAGATGCTGCTGTCTCCCTCCAGAAGAAAGCAGGGTCTGCATTTGATGCTGTCCAACCTAAACTTGTCATCATATCCTTAAGCTTCTCATACCATGCTCTTGATGCTTGTTTGAGTCCATACAAAGCTTTTCTGAGTCTGTACACTTGGGTTCCACCATCTACCTCCTCTGGGAGCCTGATGTAGATCTCTTCTGTCAGCTCAGCATTCAAGAACGCTATCTTCACATCTACCTGGTGGACTGTCCAGTTCCTAGTGGCAGCTGTTGCTAGGAAACTTCTAACTGACTCCAGCTTGCTGACTGGGGCCCATGTATCATCAAAGTCCTGTCGCTGTCGCTGTCGCTGTCGCTGTCGCTGTCGCTGCAACATAGACATACAGGATTTGCTAGCAGGTGAGCACAACCATGCAGGGCTTTTAAAATGAATGAATACTTTCAGAACTAAGAGCCAGACTTATAATTAGAAAGGACACAACAGTACATTAGCGGCACTAGCAGTCGCTAAGCGCTCAGTTCTTAACAATATTCGAACTACTGGCGTTCCCAGAATCCTCCCCCGAGGATAATCCTATTGTTAAGAACTGAGCGCTTAGCGACTGAAACATCTTGCGCAAGATGTTTCAGTCGCTAAGCGCTCAGTTCTTAACAGACAGTCCTCCCATTCAGCCTCTTAAAAGTCTTGTTGAAAACCTAAATGTTCATTCTACATGTCTAGGTTTGCCATGATTGGCTTTGTGCGAGTGTTCTTAGGCTCAGCAAAGGACAGACTGGACACGCTCATGCAGGCACCATCAACTGGATGGTTGTCTTACCTGAGACCACTAGAATTAGTCCTTCTGATAGTGGTTCGATCTCCAGCCTGCTACTCAATCAGATCCTTGATCTCTGTCCCTCCCATGTTCTCCATGCTGACCCCCTACTGGATGATATCAAGGCTGCCTATGCCCTTGATCCATTCTACGCCGACTCTAAACCTCGTCGCCCTAAGTATCTTCTCTGCCGCGATTCCTTATGGTACTTCAAGGATCGCATCTGTGTTCCCTCTGACCCTGCTCTACGCCTTCGCCTCCTCCATGAATACCATGATACCCCTACCTCTGGTCACCCTGCTGGCTACCTCAAAACCCTGAACTCCATTGCCTCACACTATTGGTGGCCTCGCATGACCCGAACTGTCAAATCCTATGTGTCATCTGCTTGTGCTACTTGTCAACGCATCAAGCCTTCGACTCAGCTTCCACTACCTGGGTTCCTTCAGCCACATGCTGTTCCGATACGCCCTTGGTCTCATGTCAGTATGGATCTGCTGATTACTGATCTTCCCAAGTCCCAATGCCATGACACCTTGTCTTATGATTATTCCATTGTCACTTTTGTGGACATGCTCACAAAACAAGCTATCTTTGTCCGTGCCAACAAGTCCATCACCTCTCAACAGCTTGCACATGTCTTTCTTGATCATGTTTTCTCCAAACATGGCCTACCCTCTGTCATTGTCTCTGACCACGACCCCCGGATCACCTCAGATTTCTGGCAATCCTTATTCACTCAACTTGGATCCAAACTTAACCTCTCCACTGCCCATCACCCACAAACCGATGGCCAAACAGAAATCACCCATCATCGTACCTATCGTACCATTTGTCAAATCCTTCGTGCTTACGTCTCTCAACAGCACAACGATTGGGCTACGTGGTTACCACTTGCTGAATTCGCCTACAACTCCCATGTGCACTCTTCCACTCAACAAACCCCTTTCCTTGCCAACTATGGATTTCATCCTACAACACCTTTGTCTCTCCTTCTTCCACCTAATACCACCATCAACCCAGATGCCACTTCCTTTCTTGACAACCTCAGAGATGTCCAAAACAGCATACGCCATCAACTGGACCTAGCCAAAGCTAAGAAAAGTCAAGAAACTCAAGCCAATCGCAGCCGCCGCCCCCTTACCTTCACCGTTGATGATCGTGTGCGCCTGTCCTCTGACCACCTTACCTTAGTGGAATACCCTAGCTCCAAGCTTCGTCCCCGCTTCCTTGGACCCTTTACTATCAATAAAGGGATTTCCCCTGTTGCCTATCGCCTTACCCTTCCCGCCGCCTTATCACACATTCACCCAGTTTTTCATGTCTCACGTCTCCTACCCTGGAATGACAACCCTACATCTGAATTCCCTCAATGTGACACACCCAGTCAACCCCTGGCCAACCCTCGTGACTATGTACGCAATGCTCATCTTGTTCACAGCATTTTGGATTGCAGAATTCAAACAGACCCCGACAGCCGCGCTCGCCCTAAATCAAAGTGCCTTTTCTTCAAGGTCAGATGGTCTACCCCCAACCCTGATTAGCCTATTGACACTTGGGAGCCTATGCGTTCTTTGACTAAGCTTACTGCTTTCAAGGACTTCCTTTCTTCACCCACATGGAGTACTTTTGTCCAAACCCCAGCCTACTTGAGCTTTGCAAGGCTATACAAGCAGACTAAGATTCCGAAGGTTGTGCACTTTGCAGTCCTTGATGATCCTCCTTAAAGTCAACGTGGACGTTTGACTCTTAGTAGGGGAGAATGTAATAGATTCAGCTTCCTTTGACACCTATGTCACACCTTTTTCTCACACTTAATTTCCATTTCCTATTACACAGCGTCCCATGACATCCTGTCACTCTTGTTTTACTATAAACACTATAGATTTCTTTGTTTTGCAGAGACTTATCTTGCTAAACCTCGACCACCCTTTGTAAAACCTCGAACTCTGACTTCGACTAAGTCTATACTTAGTCCACACACAGCTTAAACCCCTTCAATGACTACGGCGAAGGCCTTATAAGACCTTATCAGCCGTTGTACTGCGTTAAAGAACTAGGGGCGTATAAGGGATGCCATTTCTTCTGTATCCATTCCTCCTAAAATGTTTTAATTAAGACCCACTTACATCGAAATGTATTGTAAGAATATGTGCATTGACGCTCAGCTTCATTTTCACGGTTTCCGCAATTTTCACGACATTGCCTTTGGTTAAGAAAATCGTCCCGGATATCTCATGAAAATACATTAAAAGGTATGAAAATGTTTCTATTAAACGCCAAATGCCATGCTCCCCTCCTACTTCGTTCCTAGCAAGAATGGTAATTAGCATGGGAATGTCATCTGCAATGTGCATGCAAGTACTTGTGATCCTCCTATGTGCATACAAATATAATATCAGTGCATGCATCATGTCTGGGTACTCATCTCTTAACTTTTACATTGTTAGTTGCAAGATTGATAACTTTCTGCTGTCCTTTCTGATGCAGAAGAGGCAGTTTTATGCTTCATATATTTGCATGAGATGTTTCAGCATGGCACCATTACTACGTCTGATGGTCACACGAGTGCAACAAGTTCAACACCTTCAAGTCTACCTCAACCTAACCGCCATCTGTGTGTATTTAGTGTCGTATTACTAGTACACTTCTCAATAAGCGGCAATGGGAACTTCATGTGCCAGAGCGGCATATGTCCACATCAATTTCATCAATGCCATCATCACGTGCCCCTTGATCCACAGCGGCGTCTATACCCGCCATCATATGCACCAACGCCTCCTAGTCAGCCTTCTCCTCAGCGAGTAACAACAGCCACCTTAAACAAATAAATCTTCTGCTGCCTTGGCTAATGAAGGAAGCCCGCCTTACTTGACATCATGGGCAGAGAAGGGCTTCATCACCTCCTTGTTGACTTCCTCTGTCCAATTGCATATATGCATTTGTATTAGTGCAATTGCATGCTTTGATAAGCAAAGGTCATCTCATCCTTCCAAAAAGCAAGGTCAGGGCTTAGACCCTGCTCCCATTCCATTGTAATTCCTGAAGCATACACCTTTTTCATGAGGCGTGAATGCCCATACTCTGTCTACTCTGTCATAACTATCATGACAACAACACTGGCCTTAAGGGTCTTACTAGTAGATAGACTAGGTGGTGAGTTACAAGCAATTTCGAAAGTGCTCAGCTTGTTCACAAACATGCACTAGGCAAAGCTTACAAGTCACCTTATTATTTACAAGCAATGCATTGTCTTTATCAGCAACACTTGTAACCGGCTGCCATGCTTTGTTGCAGATTAAGGACTACCGCTGCTTGTTCACAAACATGTACAAGGCAAAGCTTACAAGTCACCTGCTTATTTACAAGCAATGCATTGTCTACATTGTCTTTGCATCAGTAACTATACTTGTAATCTGTCATGCTTTACTGCTGATTAAGGACTACTGCTTGTTCACAAACATGCACTAGGCAAAGCTTACAAGTCACCTCCTTATTTACAAGCAATGCATTGTCCTCATCACCAACACTTGTAACCGGCTGCCATGCTTTGTTACAGACTAAGGACTTCAGCTTGTTCACAAACATGTACAAGGCAAAGCTTACAAGTCATACAAGTCACCGTATTTACAAGCAATGCATTGTGCCATGCATTCCCTACAGAGATAATAATGATTGAAGCTCTTGTCATCCCATCTTCAAATGACAGTGGCCCCAATGTTTCAGCTTTGGACCCCTCAGAGATCCGTTTTCAGCAGGTGTCGTTGAAGTAATTTTCATTTCACTGTTGTTTTTGTTAATACATGTCTATCAACAAAACGTCAGGTACATCATGCATGCTGAGAAAGGGGCAGTTATATTGGATAGTAGCGGAAAGCGGGATCATGATCAGGCTAAAAAAATACGAAAGGTAAATCAATTAATATTTGTGGGTATTTGATTATTTGCTTAGATGAGCCCATCCATTCTTTCAGGTTCCAACCATGGCTTGAGGTGATTCTGATGCCACCAACAGCGCTACAAATTATAACAATCAAGATGAACAAGTGGACTCTGCTTGCTACAAGGAAGCAGAGAGCTGAGGCAGCAGCAACAAAAGTGTTTAAGGCAGTTACTGTTGTATCAGAAACTAGGTAAGATATCGCTGTTGAAGATATCACAATAAGTGTTTGGGGAACTCAATATGCAATATCTTTTTTGCAGGAAGTGGACAACCCAGATAAAGGAAAGAATCATGGCAGGAGCAAGAGGCAGAGACCACCTGCTGGTTCTTATGCACGTGTGGAGAAGGGCATCAACCACATGATTATGGCAAGAGGTTCATCATTAAGAAGGAGATGACAAGAACATGATGAGGACTGAACAAGACATGAAACATGAACAAGAGAACATGAGAACACAAGACATGATAACAAGGACAACAAGACTTTAAACAAACACTGACTGTTCAGCTTGCTCAAGCAAATCAGCTGTAAGGTTTTTGGCTGGTTCCCAGGAATTATGACTATCATCATAACCTAGCCACTTCATCAGGAGTTCCTTGATTTTTCTACGACCAGATTCGCGAATTCTTTGTGAAAGAATCTTCTCAACCTTGTAAAACGGAACTCCATCGTCAACAACAGGTTCTGGAGGATGTTCATCCACAACAGTAGTAGCTGAAGTTTTGAATTTCCTGAGACTGGATGAATTCGAGTATACGTGACAGGAAGCTCGAGCTTTGCAGCCTTTGACCAGAAGCCAAACTGAGAATCTTGAAAGGACCAATGAACTTAGGATGAAGCTTTTTCACTCCTTTTCTGAACTTGAAGTTCTTTGTGGACAACAGAACAAGATCTCTTACTTGAAAATCATGAGAAGCTCGAAATATAGAATCAGCATAAGCTTTTTGCCTATCTTGAGCAGCTTGAAGCAGAACTTTAACCCTTGAAAGAGTAGACTGGAGATCATGAAAGACTGAATCAAGTGAAGGTATTGGCACTTGAGATCTGGACAAAATTAGATGTAACTGGATGTCTTCCATAATTCAAGAAATAAGGACTATGACCTGTATAACTGGACTTTGCATTGTTGATTGCAAAAGCAACCATGGGTAAGAGATCTTCCCATGCAACATGATCACCATCAATGAAATGGCGCAAGACTTCTTCTAAAACACGATTTGTTCGCTCTGTCTGACCATCTATTTGAGGATGATAACCAGTTGAATATCTGGGCTGGACTTGAAGACGTTTGGAAAACTCTTTCCAAAATTCTGAAATGAATCTATTATCTCTATCAGAGATAATAGAGATAAGGACATGAGGTACACCATGGTACTGGAATACATGAGTAATGAAAGTACGTGCAACATCCTCAGATGTGCAGGACTTCTTAACAGGAGCAAGACAAACATACTTAGTGAGCTTATCGACAACTACCATGATGCCATCATGACCAGAACTAGATTTAGGTTACTCAAAGACAAAATCCATAGTGACAGTATGCCATCTTTCATCTGGAATTGCAAGAGGCTGGAGTAAACCATATGGTCTTAAATTAGAAGATTTATTCTTCTGACAGGAAAGGCATGACCGTACATGAGCTTGAATTTCTTGGCGCATGTTAGGCCACCAGAATTGCCTTAAAATGAGATCTAGAGTCTTTGACCAACTAAAATGACATGAAACAAGATTGTCATGATGCATGTGAATGATATCACTGCGCATGGAGGCAGGAACAACAACTCTGTCATGATATGTCCAATATTCATCTTACTTGATGTAATGCTTTATCAGAAAAGTGTGAATCTTAACTTGAATGTTCTCTCAACTTGATGAGCAAATCAGAATCATGCTCACTGACAGTTAGAGCTAGAAGGATTGCTGCAGTAGCACTTGAATTTAATCTGGAAAGAGGATCAGCTGGGTTGGAAACTCCAGGCTTGTATTTGACAGTGAACTGGAATCTTGACATGAATTCACTCCAGCGTGCTTGACGTCTAGATAAAGTAGGCTGTTTGGTAAAGAATGTCAAAGGATTGTGGTCTGTCATGATTGTAAGGCCTTTACATCCTTCAAGATAGCATCGCCATTCTTTGAGAGCCTTGACTATGCCAAGAAGTTCTTGTTCATGAGTTGTATAATTGCGTTCAGCATCACTGAATTTGGAGGAGTAATACGCGACAGGACGACCTTCTTGAACTGCTCCGCAACCAGTAATGCTTGCATCGGAGATTAACTCGTAAGGGAGTTCTGGATCGGGATAAGCTAAGACAGGAGGAGATGCAAGAGTTTCCTTGATAGCTGAGAAGGGCTTCCTCCCCTTTTTCAAAAAGAACGCCTTTCTTTGTCATGCGATACAAAGGCGCAGCAAGACGAGACAAATTAGGAATGAACTTCCTGAAATAATAAGTAAGACCAAGGAACTGCTGGATGCCTGTAGCAGTGCTAGGAAATTCCCAGTCGACAAGAGTGTTAATTTTATCTGGATCAGCCTGAACACCATCAGCTGAGAGTAAATGACCAAGATACTTGACTTGTGACTGAAGGAATTTGCACTTAGAAAGGCGCAACTGGATACCATGGCACCTGATTTTCTCAAAGACTTGAGTAAGATGCACCTAATGCTCATCAGGATTTTTAGACAAGATCATAACATCGTCAAGATAGATAAATACAAATTTGCCAATAAAATCAGCAAAGATAGTATTAACTGTACGCTGGAATTGACTTGGTGCATTGCAAAGTCCCATGGGTAGGCATCGCCATGCATAATGACCGAACAGCGTTACAAACGCTGTTTTTGGGATATCCTCTTCTGAAATCAGAAATTGATGAAATCCGTGAATTGACAGGAGTGATGATCTTCTTAACAAGTAATTCCTGGACTTGCTTCTTGAGTTCTTCAAACTCAAGAGGAGAGAATCTGTAATTCCTTTTGAATGGAGGTTTAGCACCAAGAATTGTGCGAACCAAGAAGGGCATTCAAAGCCACCACCCTGCTTATCCAGGGTGTCATGGCATTCGCACTTAAAAGGTACTTTCGAGTACATCATCATCATCCTCAATGGTGCGCCCAGACCACGCATGCCCCATTAGCCTACTGTAATGGCGGGTTCAGACATCTTTCAAGTAACTTTGCTGGTTCTCAACTCTGAAGATTTCGTCCCTGCGCGTTCTCCCTTTTTAAGATACGTAATGACATCAGGCAAAAAAGAGAATAAATTGAGCACACTTCTACTGATCTTGATCCTGAAGACATTTTCCCAAAGGCATGAGAATTGGGACATGCTATTTTGAAATTGCAAGAAGCAATACTTCTGGATTCAAATTTTAGGTCCGAAGTAGGGGGCATGTGTGTTCACAACAAAACGAACCCACAAATGCAAAGGCCTCCATGGCTCGTCTCCCGTACACTGCCAGCTCAGCAAAACAGTAAAAGCAGTTGTTCGTCTTAAAGCTTCGAGAGCATGTTGAAAATTTGAATGCTACAGGTTGCGAGGAGAGATGTCCGCGCAGAGAGCTTTACGAAACTGGTATGGGAAAAAGTACGGAATATTATGAAACTTCGCAACAGCATGCTACGGACACAAGTAACAAAATTGTTACTAAACCTTTTACTGTTCTCATTAACATTATGCAAATAGGAAACAATCCTGTAGTTAATAATGTTAAACTTAAAGAAACTGAATCCATTCCACACGTGTGTATTGATACTTATTAGCAATGTCTTCGTTGTTTAACAGTTTTAAAGTACATTAAATATCACGCCTCCCTTACACTGCCAGATCAAAAGTGTTTATACATTTGCGGGAAACGTTCAAGTAAATGTTAAAAATTTAAATGCTCGGAAGTTGTGAAGGGAGATCTCCGCGCTGAGCACTTCACGAAAGATGTACACGGGTAACGCGAACTAAGTATATCTAGTAAATGTTTTATCTATGTCTGCTTGAGCCGGGGTTAAGGTGGCTCCAGAACTACCAGAACTTTCTCATGTTTCGGAGAACTGAGGGAACGTTCGTGTGACGCACGGGCTACCCGCGAGTTCTTATAAAAACTTCATCCCTTGCAAATATCTAAATGTTGACACTTGCATTCAATATAGACGTTATGTGAGAGTGCAATGTGCAAGTCAGGTTGCAATAATATTTTATGCCATACGCTCATATGCATGCGTATGTGCTACAAAAATCGTGTACAGATCTTCGAGGCACAAAGTTGACTCGAAAGTTGTCTTCAGCAATGTCTTAAGAGCGATTTTGAACTTGAATCAACTTGAAAATACATCTTCTAGGTTTAATTTGGGACTCGCTACTAGCTGCATGCATCCTCCAATGTAAGGAGATACACGTCAGCAGACCTTGTCAGGCTACCAGTCCTATCGAGGCATGTTTTAGCAAACGTTCTATGAACAGTTGAATGCAATATCAACTTTATTGAATTAAGCTTTGATCGCCATGCTGGTGCTGAGTTGCGAATTGAGGAATCCGCCAGCTCATCATCAGACTATACAACAATATGAACTCCAGGGAGACGAGGCTGAAGAGTAACGGCTATAATAGGAACACCTGCGTGACATTGCAAGGCAGAGCATATTATGGCACTGTTGTCTCTCTTCCGCTTGCACAAACTGGTGAAGGGATAAGCGAATGTGAACTCATCCAATGGTTCGTAAAGGTGTGTAACCGTTGCTACACATGTTACCTCAACCAGGAACCCAGTTCTTTTTTGGTAGTAGATGAAGTGATGGTGATGAAGGTTCTACTGATTACATAATATGTACATGTACTGTACTGGTACGTAACATGTACATGTACTGTACTTCATGTGCACGAACCCCCCCTACTATGCTCATGTCAAATAACTCTTCCAAAGATGCTGCTGTCCCATGCTCTTCCTCAGCACTACCCTCAATTTAGACTTGGCTTTGGTGCCTCATCTTGTACATACCTAACATGCAGGACAAGCTTCCTCTCAAACTGTTTATAACGTAATAGCATTGCTCCCTTCGCCCTCGTAGGAAGTAGATAGTGTAGTGGCATTTGGGAGGCTGTGTGAAGTCCAGAGTGATAAAGCAACAATAGAGATAACGAGTCGCTTTGAAGGTAGGGTCATCAGGCTTCATCACAACATGGGTGGTATTGTGAAGGTCGTGAGGAGGGTTTGGGGTTATCAGGTTGCATTACTATGACCTGAGTGATCTTTTCAAGGTGAGGAGGGTTCGGGGTTATTATGCTTCACTATGCTAACAAAGATGGTGCAATTAAGCATATGCGGGAGGGAAAACATGTTAATGATGCTGCTTAAAGCATTTCAATAATCAGCTCTTAGATATGAAGGTCTTTTAAGCATGTCCATATTCTGCCTTTTAATCAAAATATAAGGCCCTCTATTTCCACCAAAAACACTGTCTTGAGCTGCTGATGAATTGGTAAATACAAGTATGGGCTCCAATAATGGCACTACAGGTAGGGACATCTTTGGTAGACATGGAGGTGAAGGGGGAGGCACCTGTGCTGACTGTGCGGCAGCCATCAGCAGAAGCAGAAGCAGCAATGACAAGTGTAGTGACAACTGTAGAGCATAAGCAATTGGGGATTATGGCATCAGGAGGTGCTTCTGAACCCTGTGAGCCTAAACCCTACCATCATCTTACCCAACAGCTGCCAGAGTCTACACACGTAGTGTCCCTCTCCTCAGTACAAAATCTCCAGAGGCCTGCACATGAGGGAATGCTTGATTCCACACTTTTCACCACACCTTATTCACACATTCCTGTCCAAAGCCCTGGGACTGTGACCTCGCCAGTTATGATGAGCAGGCAGGTCAATAATACAGCCTATGCTGATGCTGACTCATCAACACTGGCCAACCCATCTGTCAGGTCTTTGGCCAAACAACTGGGGTAGACGTTCAAAAAGTGTCAGGGACTGGTTTATATGGGAGGGTCATGAAGGAAGATGTGTTGAGGTGAGCCACAGCTAGTGATCTTGCAACTGGCAATGAGATCAGGTACATGGCATCCACTTTTTTCCCTTGCAATCTATCTGCATTACATGACTTCCCAAAAGACCCTTATTGATGACGTGATGGGTGAGAGAGCTGTACTGCTACAATGGCAGTCACACTCCTTTATCAGCGTCTGTGCGTTTTCTGTACTGCATTCATAGACTTCCCAGCTGCAATGTACTGCGTTCAGCCAGTCTTCGCTGCCACTGCAGCATCCCTGCGTGCCCAAGACTTAACTTCAATGAAATATTTAATAAAATTTGAATTAGTACCCTAAACCCTGCAGTTTCTCAGAAGCCGCATCCAAAGAAAATATGGATTTCGGCCACATCACATGGAAAGCACATGAGAAGCCTGCCGAGGCGCTTAACAATACTGTGCAAGCAGCAGCAGCTGCAGCAGCAGGAGTTGCACTAAAGATCGACTCTGTGCTTGGGACCTACAAGAAGGAGGTGCCAGCTTCAGGTCAAGTCACGGTGGTACCATTGCGAGGATACCGCAGGTAATAAGGGGCTAAAGGGGCAGGCTTTGACCAAGATCAGGTGAGGGAGGGAGTGACCAGAAAGTGAGGAACTTGTGATTTTACAAAAGGTATGAACTGGTCACACCAGTTGGCCTGCTAGATTATGATTATTGTAGAAGATTGACATTGTTTTGAAACCAACAGAACAGTAAACAAGGCAATATTTTGGGGCATGAAGGGGAATGCATCCGTGTTTTACGGAAGGGCTTCATGCCCTATTCATGTTTTTCATCTCCTCTGTTGATAGTACTGCCCTCTTGCTGACATGATACAGAGCCATGATGAAAAGTATGACAGCAGTTGCAAGCATTCCACACTTTCACTACGCTGACGAAATCAATGTGGAAGCCATCATGACCATCCGGTCAGTTCTGATGAGTGATTCGGCGTTGTCTGGGAAGAAGCTCATACTGCTTCCTTTCGTGATAAAGGTAATGAAGTGCAAAAAGCAGGTTATGAGTGGGAATTGAATCCATTAGTTTTCTTACCAGCAGCCTCCATTACTACCCGCAATTCCACACAATAACAAGCTGTTTGTTTGCGCATGATCTTCATACTCCTACCCTCCCCCACAATTGTTGCCGTACTGCTGCTAGGTGCTCTCCATGAGCCTTTTAGACCACCCAAATATGAACGCCAGCTTATCTGTGTCAGAGGACTCCGTCTGTGTCCACTCAGATCACAACATAGGGGTGGCAATGGCTTCCCCCAACGGCTTGGTTGTGCCAAACATGAAGCAGGTAGGTGGGATCGTTATGCCAAGTAAATGATGATGAGGCTTATTAGTAATAACTTTTATAAAGAAGGCAAGTTGCTTAGATTTGAAGATATGGCTCAAGGGAGCCCATGGGTACATCGTGTCAGAAGAGCCCATGGAAGAACTAGCATCTCATGGGATTCTTACAAGCACAAAAATATGTGTTATGGTGGCAAACGTGTTCAACTCATCTATGGCTAGAGTGCAGATGCGCTGAAGCTATGATTTTCTTCTCTAGCTATACTTGCCACTCACAATTGCAGCATGATGTGTGCAGGTTCAGAATCTCTCTCTCCAAGATGTGGCTTCGGAGCTTCACAGACTCCAGACCTTGGCAGCAGCCAATCAGTTGGGGCCTGCCGATGTGTTGGGAGGTACCATCACTGTCTCCAACATAGGTATGTCGTCCTGATGAGGATATAATCGGAGGCACAATCATCAAATTCTCCAGTGAAGGTAGGTCTTGATATGCTGGGAGTTACCTGCACTACCCGCACAGCCTCAAGTACCATTGGTCTGTATTTATGAGGTTTTGCTGGGACATACAACGATCACAATCTCAAAGTAATGCAGGTCAAACGACATTAGCATATTCTGTACAAGTTTGCTAAAGTTGTCACAAACACATGTACATCAAAAGAATAGGCTAGGGCAGGCTAAGACTGCAGGAAGCAAGGTAATATTGGGTCGCCTGTGAAGATTTGGGGAGGCATTATGTTGGTCGGTGAAGGTGTAGAACAAGAGGAATTGCCCTAAGCATGTATTTGAGCTGAAATCGTTGAGAGTTGACATATACCTCGTTATGCCTTAAGTTGAGATAATGAGCACTCTGTAGGATCTGTTGGGGGCCTGTTCGCATCCCCGTTGGTCAATGCCCCGGAGGTTGCTATTGTAGCCCTTGGCAGGACGCAGAAGCTGCCCCGTTTTGATGAAAAAGGGAGGGTGGTAGGGAGGAAAGTCCATCCTACTATGCAACTTCACTTTGAGAAGGAAGGAATGTTGGTATGGCTGCCAGGTTCACATTATGCCCTAAGTTTCAAATCTGACCCATCTCCTAAATATTTTTAGGGGTCGCCTTCAGGGGAACGTGTAATAAAAAAAAATTTGGGCCAATGCCGACGGCAGCTGCCATGAAGACGACATAAGAAGATGCGTGAAGTCGTGAAGTCGTGAAGTTGTTTGACAGCAAGGCATAATGAAGGGTTAAACAAAAAATATCATCAGTCACATAATCAGCGCCGCATGACATATGTCTTATCTTGTTGTTTGTGAACAAATCCAAACTCGTACTTAATGGTAAACGTTATAATGAATACACTATTGTGTCGTGACATAAATACTTTAACATTTTAACATTAACATAGGTGCCTTAAACAGCATCGAAAAAATACGGCTAAACAAAAGGAAAAGAAGCGATGAGGAGAAGGTATTAATTAAATTAACTGTAAAATTTGTAAACATAAAACATAACGTGTTTCATTGCGGCATAGGGTATACAACCTGGAGTATTGAACATCGAATCAATTTGTGTTGCATGCAATAGTATTCTTGGAAGTAGCGCAGCAAAGCTTTGCAAAAGTAAATGTTGCAGTGTTAAATGTTGTGCCTTGCAAAAGAAAGGGTGCACTCATCATGGTCTTAAAGCGGGAGGTGTCTCCATTACATGTTCACAATGTGGAATTGTTGTGGGACAGCAAATGTCAAAGGCGTGCAAGACAAAAAGTTGTGGAAAAGAGTGCTGCGGAAAGACAGGTCTTACTTGCAAGTTTCATAATCATGCTGCTGCTCAAGGATGTTCTGAAATCAATGTCGAAGTTATGTGTTCTGCATGTAATACTACTTCTGTGGCAAAAGCAGCTTCGGATAAGTGCTCAACAAAGTCATGCTGTCAGCGGTGTTGCAGCACTTTCTATGTTCTATGTGTCTGGCATGGATTAAACAATCGTGGAAAGGCACATCAATGCAGTCAGTGTTCAGCA
>BEGY01000027.1:365526-434965 GCA_002335675.1 Chlamydomonas eustigma | reverse complement strand
AATAACAGTTCAGGAAGCGTCAGAAAAGATAAAACCTGGAAACAGCATTTATGGGCTACATCATACGGTCTTAACACACCAGAGCAAATCAATGCAATGACTAAACAAGACTTCGAGCATTTCGTCACAAGCGTAGGTCCTAATTATGCCAGGGAATTTGGAGCAAGGCACGGGAACAATGCGAACGGTTACCCATTCACTCCGCCTAAATGTGAGTTCAAACAGTATAATTACATAATCGCTCAATCACGAACATTCATTTACACTAAAAACTAAACATAGCATACCAATGACATTTTTTTCAATAGCAATAATACCATGAACTTGGTGAAAAGTATATGCTACATTCAAATGTTTACACTCATCCTATGCAGATATGATGTCACGATTCTTAGGGCTTTGTGGGGTCCTTGTAAATGAAACAGACTATGACTGCTATGATGAGCAGTTTGCAAAATACAAGGGTGAGTCAACCAACACTTCAATTTACAATTCATGTGACAGGTCTTTGTCATAACGTGAGTACAATGCTAATAAAGTGATCCTTAACAAATTTTAAAACATTTTTCAATATAAAAATTAGTATTCAATACACATACTGCTCAAGACATACCCCTTCACACTAACTATAGACATATGCACGCGCAATGGTCCCGCGCTGGACGTGGCCATGGAACTTGTCTTACGTTATGGAGAGAACCCTGAACTTGTACTACCTAGCACAAGAGCTGCTGCTGAAGAATTGCTGGCAGCATACCGTCAAAGTGAGAACCTGAAGTACATTAAGTATTTTACAAGCGATATACATTATGATACAAACATCACACAACTTAAATTATAATAAACATGCAAGCTGAGTCGTTAATATAAATCTATCATATGTCCCGCTTACTAATAACATAATCAGGAACATGATAAATCAAACATATTTATATTTAATTGTTGTGCATGCAGGTGGCGACGATGAGAACCGTGTCTACTTGAACCCCTATTACGTGGACAGCCAGCCTATCCAAGCAGAGAACGTGGCAATGGGCATCGTTGCAGATGCTTCCAATAACATTGTCGCTCTCATGGACATTGCTGTAACACCTGACATGTCTGCTAACACACCACCCAGTGCAATCGCCACACCAACTACCTCCACTAGAGCCGGCAGAGGATTATCCAGAACAGCAGCAATATGACACGCGGTCTACAAGATCACATGCCAACATAACGACAAGGTATACATTGGGCAGACTAAAGATATTTCATCCAGAAAGAAGCAGAACATAAGACTATCATCAGCACCCAAAAAAATGAGGGCTGACTTAAGGACATATGGGCCAGATGCATTCACCATGCATGTCATCATTGAGAACATAGAGTCTAAGCACTGGGCAAACGATCTGGAGAGACTTGCCATCGGTAGATATGATTCCATTAAGAATGGATACAACAACTTGCCAGGGCATCCAGCTGGTAATTACAAGCTCTGGGCACTCCAAACTAAGGGCAAACTCCTGCAGATAACAATCAACAGGCACCAACAACATGACAGTCGTACATCACATGGAATTTCAGAACAACGTGCGCCTTTCATTGACCTCACTGGTGATGATGCAACAAATATTTCATCACCTTCCTCACCTCAGAAGGCAATTGAAGAGATTATAGTTCTAGATGACTGATTATAAAATGAACTTTTTCAACCTTACTTACTTAAACTCATGCTAATATTACATTTTTACATTATATACATTTGTTTCCATCGCAAATACAAACATAACGATGCCGACATTCATTTCAATTTATACACGACATTAATTCAAGCTTACCGACTCAGCAATTTCAATGTTTGCGAACTTGTTATACAACATAATCCCTCCTAAACGCCTTAAATTCATCACAATGAAGAGAACTTCCAATCTCTAAATATCACTGATTTGGAGCTTGCGTGAATTGCAAATATGAAGCAAAATAAGCTGTACATGTGTTGGAAATGCGAACGAAACAATACTTTCTCTCACACTTGACACCGCTATTGCAATTTCAGATGCCCACAGTTCTCATTCCTCCACGCAATGTATCGGTGTTTGGAAGTTTTATTATAGATTACTGTTTAAAAGTCATTACTTCTTATCAGGACATAGACCCCCATCAACTAGTTCTCTCTGACATCATCGAGTCGTAGATGGAGCTGGATTGGCCCAGCTCAGCAACAGCTTGAAGAAGCTGCTGGAGGAGCCCGCGTGATGGTTGCTGAGACTGAGGTAGCAGATCTTTCAAATTGAGGAAGTTGCGGATCACTACTCCCAACAGTCCTTCGAGTTCCTCCACCTGAATCAGTCTTCCTACAGCCTTAACTCACTTATACCTGTCTACACTTGAAACATGTATGAAGGAAGCAGCTTGTGGTATCGAACAACTGTTGTGCCTATTTTTTCCTTACAACAACCATGTTTATTAGGTCTATGTGTACTTGGGAGTAGCTCTGCACTTCTTGCTATCATCATTGTGATTGTCAAGAAATTGGCATATGACTCCCCTCAACAATTAAGTTTTTGTACATGAGGAGTAGGCGCATTTCATGTTCTAATCATGGGACCGGGTAATGCTGTAACAGAGAGTTCAACTGAATTCTCAGACACTTGCATGACTAGTGAGGATGAGCTCTCTCAGTAACTGCAGCTTGTACAGCGGTCCCAAAAACAAATCAGCACACATCAGCATGGCTATACAGCGTGCCTGAGTTGCTGCAAACCACCTAAGCAGGGATTAGCTTTTGCACCAGTCTCTCCATATAACACTCCCATTGCACATAAGTATCGTGTTGAACAACATTATTTTATCTGTTAGGCCAGTCAAGGAGCCGTTGACCACATCAGGTCACCACGGTTTACCCTAAAACATACATGGGCGATTGCCCCACATGGGCAGCATTGCCTCTTTCCAAAGGCACATATCAACTCTACCAGCTACAGATTTGAATATGATGTATCATTTCTCATGCACTGGAGGCTAACTACCTTGGCAGAACCCTTGTTGCTTGCCCTGACCAAGTGATTTCAAAAATCCACTTGCATCTCTCATTCTCAAGAAGTCGACATATCTGGTCCCACTACACCCCCCAGAGTCACTTCCACCAGCTTCCGCCAGCTTTTATCAAGGTGTCTCTCAACGTCTCCCAGCTTCTTGAACTCTGTCCCATATTTGCCTCTTGTGGGTTGTAACACGGGGTCACTGAGCACTCTGTTTCCTCTGTCACAACTCACATGTCATAGGAATTTGAAATTGAGGCAGACATCAAAGAAATTGAGGAGCATCAGAGACAGGACAGTCAGCTTGAATTCAGACGTGATGGAGCAAGTAGGTACCCTCCTTCAGTTCAACATTCCACAAGCTTGAGGAATAGAGACTTGCAATGTAGTAAGTGAAAACTATGACCTTTACCTGACACCAAACTCAAGTCCAAGAATTCCAGGCCTAAGCCGAGGCTTCATACTTTACACTGCAATTCATACCTGATATGACTTACTTAATGATCATGACACCAATATCCACATACTTTAACACGCTTCACAAGTCACACCTGATAAGCCTAACATTCATGGTCATGGCCCCTTGTTCTGAAAGACAACATTACACATAACAAGTCGCACTATAAAAGGCTCACCTTGGTCATGGCCTCATGGTCTGCATAAACTTCCTTAACAAGATCCACCACCTTTCTCTGATAATTGTTTGGAACAGCAGCCGCAAACACACAGGGTGGAAGTCCTGATCAAAAAACAAAACAGAGTCTATTAAATTCCGTCTTATTTTGTTACAGAGTGCTCCAGTCTCTCAAGTTCCAAGGTCCAAGATGAAGGACTGAGTAGAGAGCTCTGAAAGCATCGATCGACATTAAATCAGTCTCCTAAAGCTTCTTCCATGATCATCCAATATGGAAGCTGTCCTCTGCCTTGTTTGAACATCATGCAAAATACAATTTCCCTACCGAGCCAATTGAGTTCTTTTAACATTGTCCAACATTCCTAAGAACCATTGTCACCTGCTTAGGCCGCCATCCACCATGTTAATCACTTACCAGCCTCCTTGTAGGAAGCGACCATCTCCACCACCTCTGATCCATACATGCCTGATAGGATAAGAGCTCTTCGTTGGCCCAAGGCAGGCTGCGAAGATGTAGATTTCAAAGAGTCATGACAAAAAGATGAGCAGTAGCTATCATGGCCTCACCTGTTGGTAGTGTGGAATGGGTTCAACTTCAAGTGCATCTTGAAGCGTGCCTGACAGCATGGCGGTTGTGCAAGGCACCACCTGCATTGCAAAAAAATTTCCCCAGTTATTGGTGCTCATGTACAGCTCTCTGTACCTACTGAACATTTCTTTTGACATCCTCCAATAAATGCTGCGCGCACACCTTGACTTGGTCGGCCTCCATTTCCTCCATGAGAGTTAGAAATCGATCGAAGTCGGTCCAAAGAAAGCCAACTAAGAGCACAGCTAATGGCCCAAATGTTTCTTGCCCCACGATTCCAGATCTTGTCTTGTTATCGATCCTGACCATCGTGTTACCGTCATCTGTCTCATTTTGTTGAAATGATTCTCCGGTAGATCTGAGAATGAGTGATAAGGAGATCTGATGACGTGCTGATTTCAAGCATGCCGGTCGTAACTTGCAAGCATTATAATGAAAAGGTAGGTGTCGTGGACAGTATGACTTCTGACGCGAGCATGATTCTATCATTATTGTGACATGGAACTTGGAAGTCAGGTTGGGAGTGAGATAATCACCTGCAAATTCTGCAAGCACAAAACCCTCACCATAACTTACGTGTACAGCAGTCCAGAAAATGTACCGTAAACGTTATATTATTGTTAGTGAGACGATGTACGTTCCTTTTTAAGATTTCTTGTACAATGACATGAAAAAATAAGCAATAAGCGATACAAAGACGGTTAGCACATAAATATATTTAACCTCTGTCTGATTAGTTACACTCTGTTCATACTAACGTGTGCAATTCTATACGTGTAGAACTGCATGGGGAAATATGCCTCGTTTGCATCAGCTGACCGAGTCAACTTCACAGACCTGGAAGCTGCTGCGCAACCTGGTGATGTTATCTGGATTTCAGGTTTGAGATTGTTGAACTGTTCAAGTTACTTCCTAGATTCGTTCTCGGCAAAAATGAGCGTGCAGCATTCCTGAGGGTTTCAACGCAACTGACTGTTTTTTATCTTCCACCTCTCAAGAGGTTTCCAAGGAAAAAAGGAGGGAATACATGGTCGAAGAATCTCACTGGGTCACATTTGAGACTTGTGCTCTTGCGGTAAGTTCGATGCTGACATAGTGTCCATGTGCATGTGCATAGCTAGAGGATGCAAGAAAGGTGTCCATGTGCATGTGCATTGCTCGAGGATGCAAGGAAGACATAAGCCATCAGTGTGGAATCAGGGTTTTAGAAGCTGGCAGGTTTTTTGTACAACAAATTAGCTCTGTCTCTTACACCTTGACAAGGTCCCTGGCTGCTTTCTTCGTGTGCTACAGTAGTCAAAGCCATGGACTTTATCTGGGACCTCTTCAGACTGTTGTGCTGTCTGAATAGGTTGCTCCAACATCTGGAGAGTCGAGGCATCCTTGGCTGTCACAAAGGGTTTAAGAGCAGGCCCCCAAAAAGGGTACCCTCCTATGGTCTCAGCAGACATCAGCAAAGGGATATCCCTTTTATCTAAAAGGACATGGTAACAGCCAAAGCAAAGGTGTGGATCACAGTGCAGGTTCATCGTTCACACTAGCGGCTCTAGCTGCCTTGAAAGCTTCTTCCCTCCCCTCAGCCTTCAAAAATACCCCATTTCATCCAAAACACCAACTCTGAACAGCAAGACCATGTGCCGCTCCTCTGTCACCAGCAGCCTCTCCGCAGCGACCACTGGTTCCCCTGTCACAAGTGCAGAGAATGTGTCCTCACAGTGTGAAGGCAGCTCATGGAACCCCACACTTTCCTTACAAGCTGAACAAGAATGTGTACCATACCATGCTGCATCCATCTTCATCTTCTTTAGACTAATGTTTTTGCTAATTTGAAAATATGAAATCTCAATGATGACCTGTTGTTTCAGTGATCCTTACTGTTAACTCGCCTCTTGCTGTGATGGCTTTACACAGCATTCGTCTTTTAAAGCTTTGTTGGGTCTGTGAAGATATGTAAGGACTAGGCCAATCAATGTATTAGTACAAAATCATTATGTATCCTCCCATGACAATCAATATAAAGGTTGTAACGCAGGTAGGTGTCAACAGTTCTGGCCTCGGATCTATGCATGCATTAGCAGGTGCTCACAACATCAGCATTTTGTAAATCATTTTACAAACTCTCCTAAGCAGAAGAGTCTGTATCAAAAGCTTCCTTGCTGACTCGCACTCTCTCCCCCTTCAAGACACTTGCTAGTTGCTTGCGGAAGGCCTCATTGGAGATTGACAGAATTGGCCAGAACGGTATCAAGCTCCACATCTTTTGAGATGAATACCTACATATGTACACATAATTTATACGAAGAGCAAGCAGATTCAGAATCTTGTCAACATTATTCTACTTCTCAAGCAGCGCATTAGAGGAATGTTTTTTGCTCTTGCTGAGAATGTAACGCTTCTCATGAACGCTCCTGAAGAAAGGATCCGAACTCTGATAAGTGACTAAGGTGACAGATGTGCCAATCACTGCTGTCTGACTGAAGCTCTCACGTGGTTAAATAGAAGCGTTTGTAGAACAGGGTGCACACTGCGGCATAAGCTGCAGCAAGCAAGAAGACAGGCAGCAACAGGTACGATGCCGGGGCTGGAGATTTCAAAGAGGTGGATGCGTACCTTCAATGAAAGCCAAATAGCACATTTAGAACTTGAATAAAAAGAACATCAATCATACCAATGGTGGCGTGCCATGAAAGATATGATAAGGTACATGGGCTAGGAAATGATGAATGCAATGTTGTTCATGCTGTTGCACAGACCATACCTGTTGTACACACCATGGCTGGCTTCATTGTACACCTCCACGCTTTGGTAGTAGCTAAAGCTCCTAGAGTACGGGCTACCTGCCGTGTTCCCACTACTTTGTCGTTCGAGTATGTCCACCCTCGCGCCAGGCTGTTGTTGTTGTTGCTTTTGTTCCATCCTCTCTTGAAGTTGTTGCATCTGAATATTTTGTTGCTGAAGCATCCCCTGAAGACGGCTCTCACCAAAAATCTCTGCAAAATCTCTGTCCATCTGCATGTTGAGAAATGATGCCAGCATATTGCAGCTGGACAGCCTGCATGTAAATGTTAATGACCCACTGCCTTCCACCTGCAAGCATAATATGCTCCAGACCCTCAAGGACATTACAGTACTTTTGAATGTCATCATTTAAATGAAGACAAGGGGGAGCTCCACCTGTCTTTCCATGTCTTGAAATTGTCGGTCCATGGCTGCGAAAACGTCTTCTTGCCCAGCTGGGTACAGGGCTGAGGATTGGACTGACACCCGCCCACTGCACAGTGGAATTCAAGGATACAGTTGCAAAATTTAAGCCTGGAGACTTGAATATGGCAATCCTGCCATTCTCACAGGTTCATTTACAGCAGCTAAACACAAAATCTGTCACCAAAATGTGAGTTTCGAAATATTTCAGCAGTTCATATTGTTTACCACGTCCAGAGATAAGGATGCGCACTATTCATGAAGCAAGCCTAGCATCGGAGGTACAGAGCGAGCAGAAGCTGTTAGGAACAGTTGTAACAGTACAAGAAACGTGAGAATATGACTAAAATGCTAATAGAATTGTACCTTTCGCATGATGGCCATACTGTTCGGAAGCAATAATCGACTGTTTGTCTGCATTTGAGAGTTTTTGAAACTTGACAGCATGGCGAGCAGCAGAATTAATACGCTATTGGTAGCAGGTAATGTGCATCTAGAAGCCCTACAAGGAAACTGGAAATTGCCAGGGTTTGGAAAATCATGAACCCTTCTCTCGTCAGATGCTGCGAACAGAATACTGAAATGAGACATATATGTAACATGTTGCATTTTATCGGCACTTATATTTTCATAGCACAGAATTACAATAGGGTGCAACTGTCATGGCTATGCTGCGAATGTATTCTACTGCTGGAATTGTCCAGTTAAAGTCTCCCACGAGACCCAGTGATATGTTGTGTTTCCCTGCATAAAATATGATTGAGTTTGAATGAATGCCTATATATCATCACTAAAATAATAAGGTATGCAGTCGTTGTTACTTGTAGAAGATTATAAATGTTACTTGTAGAAGATTCAGGAACATATGACCTCAAGTCTCAAATGTGTGGATACCTCATATCGTGGGCGTAGTTTCATCAGTTTTGTAAATGTAGCTCTAACAGTTTTAGAATTAGAAAATACATATCGAAAGCAAAGCGACCGCAAATTTACCTACAACTTTCCATTTTTTAAAGGGACGAACATAATCACCCATAATTCCCCCCTGCTGTAAGCTCAACAGATGCTACCTCTCACCTGACATCAGTTCTGCAACCCCCTCTAAACTCCCAGTGACCTTCAAGATCAATGGAACCACTTTCTTCATGTCCACACCCGCTCCAAGAGATACCATACTCTGCTGAGACCCAGCGGCTATTTCCCTGCCCATTCCCGTCGAAACTATTTCTGTTGCTGGTGCATACCCAACACATCCGAAGCAACTTGCCCTCCCTTTAGCGCTTACAAGCTGCGCCATCATTTGTCTAGTAACAGCATCATTGGATGAAGATGATTGGGCAGAAGAAATCAAGCGTTGTTGGATCATAGTGGCTTGTGAAGGCGTTGTCATAGGTGCCTCTGACGGGTTCGCTGCAGAGGTTGCCGCTGGAGTGGCAGCGGGCACTGCTGCAGCAGTAGTAGAAGCAGCTGCTGCTGCTCCCAGTGCAGGTGGAGGAGCTCCTAGAAGCAAGGATAGAAAAGCATTGGACACAGCAACCCCTGATTGCTGCTGATGTTGCATCAATGTAGCGTGTATCGCTGCTAGTGATGCCGTTCGCTTCTGTGCTGTTATGAAAGGACCTAACAGATCTGGGAGGGAGGGAGGGTTCATCGTGTTAATGCCCTTTGTTGCGGCATTCACCACTGCAGCTGCTGCTGTTGCAGCCTGAGGACCAGATGTTTTACCCATGTTTGTCTTCTTAACAGCAACAGCAGCAGCAGGGCCAGCAGTGTCTGTTGTTTGTACCTCAGTCTGCCTCCGCTTACTTCTTTTCTTCACCTCTGCAGCCTCTGTGGTGACCGTCGGTAGTTGCTGGCCCTCTGCTACGTCCGTAGCTGTATCTCCTGTAGCACCTGCTTCGTTCACCTCACCTCTAAGATCTTCTCCGGAATCCTCATCCCATACGTAATCCCCAAACTGCCCATCCCAGCCAAAACTCTGTACTTCTCCAATAGGACTCAACTCCTCCACCTCGTGTCGAACTCCATCCTCCAGATGCAGAGGTACCGCAACAGTACCCTGGTTCCGGAGGGAGTTCAACATCTCCAGCCCAAACACCCCGACCAGGAAGATGTCATACCTTTCAAAGGTCGTGAGCAGTATCAAAAATCTGACTTATGAAATAAAGCTCATGTGTACATTTAATGCCGTAGTCCTTGCGTCATCACCTCTACATCCCTAAACAAGTAACCACAAAAAATCAAGGACCAAAACATTACCTACCATCTTTGAACACAGAATCCATCCATACAGAGACATCACAAAAGCACTTCATAACATGCCACTTATGTGTTATGCCGTTCAACCATCCACATTCCAACAAAATGCTCTCATGGGTGCCTTCTAACCCTCCACATTCTATCAATATGTTTACCAGGGTAATGCCTTGCAGCCATTCACAGTCCATCAATATGCTCACCTGGGTGCCTTGTAACCCTCCACATGGGCACGATAAGACCTCAACACATCTCCCAGCCTATAGCAATGTGGATGAAGGAAAGTCAGCAAACAACACTTTTCTGAATGACCTTCATGAACGTCGATCATGACTGCCTGCTTGAGTCACACCGCATGGCTCTGAGATGAGTTCTGGAATCTTGGTGCTCATCATGCCGAGGGAGGTCACCAGGCGCCTAGGACCTGGGGCCTAGAACTTGCTACTGCTGACTGCAGTGGCTTACATTAATGTTAACAAGTGTGGACATTTTTGTAAATGAGTGCGCAGCATTTTGTCCCAGCATCTCTGAATAAGAAGATTCCACAATCACACAAGTCCTACACTTCGAGAACTTCATACCATACTGCCGCCTATCCATTTTAGTCTTTATGATTTTGAACCCTCCAGCTCTCATGCGCAACTCATAGATCATGTAACATGTTTTCGTGTACCTAGGTGAGGAGACTGTCCACATCTGCTTTAGATGCACCACAGCTTCCTGTCCTTTGTACCCAAGCCGCGACAGCTGAGTAGCAACTGCTCTCATGTCCAAACCAGAAGCCAGCAATGCCAAGATTTTATCTCTGGAGAAGCAAAGGCCACTCTTACCCTGTATCACAATAAACAAGAAGACGTACAATCACTTCAGGCCTGCATCGCCAAAGGTCCTTCACAGATAATCTTCATTAGTTCCCTAGGTTGCAAAAAGTTTTGCAATGCTTTAAGTTTAATGCTTGTGAGGCTCCAAACAATACTATGGTTCTGTACTCTGGGTATCTGTCAGATCCATTTTCGAACAGTTCTGAGCATCGACCCTCACATTCAAGGACTCTTCGATTAGCTGAACAGAGTGCGCAGCTCAGCTACAATCTCTTTCAAATTTTGACTCAGATGCTCACACCTTGGGGTACTGTATGTTGTATGCTGCTGGCTGCTGCTCCCCCTCATGACCTGCTAGCTTCCTGTCCCCTTCTTCAGGCACAGCTTCAGCAGGACTATGCTCCCTTTCACTCAAGGCCTCTGTAAAGTGGTGCTTCGTTGTATTATGTGTTTCTGCCAGCTCCTCTGAAACATGTATATCCACTGCTTCTAGGCCTGGTGATGCATTTCCAATGGAAGGCTTCTTCTTGGGGAGCTGCTGCCACGTTGCATAAGCAGGAGCATCTGCAGCATCATGTGTAGAAGTCTCCACAGGCGCCACATCAGCAAGGCCAGTAGTTGCTACATGATCTTAGAAGGGAGGGAAAGAGGGAGTCAAAGGAAGTACAAGCTAGGATGCGACATAGCTTAATATATGCTGCTTTGAGTCTTTTTCGTATGTAATGTGTGTGATGCAACAGGACAGTAAAAGTTTGTAGTAAGTTTCCAAATCTCCAGAGAAAACATGTTCAATTCATTGTTCAGCAGGTGTACCTTTTGAACCATGTTGTTGCGCCACCATGTCACGTAGAGCTGCATGCAGGTTGGGGTTTGGGGGCAAGAGCTGTGAGAGTGGAGCCGCAGACGAGATGCATGAGCTTGTCTTGTCAGCGTTTGGAGGAGCGGTTACCTTTGCTAAAGCATTGACAACATGGTTCATAACTTTTTTTATGGAATGATCAGGCTGAAGAGCACTGAAATTAGAAGGATGTGTCTAAAGGGCAAGTTCAGTAGCTCCCTCTGAGACCTCGCTCTTCCTTAGTCATGTAAAGGGAAAGGTGAGAAGCTACACAATAAGGGCAACACATTCTAACTCATCAACTTCTTTGATTCCAGTTTTGACAGACGTTGAGGACTCTGATAAATATCCAAATCACCCTGAACTCAAATCTAAAGCCGCAATCGCTAGGCATATGCTCGAAACTTGAGGTGTGTGAATCCTGATTCCAACGAACTCTAACCTGCTGAATAAGGATGTGGGGAGATGATGTAACAGTCCCAGAATTCTTCTAAAATGTTGGAATCTACAGTCGTCAAGCCAGCAAATGATCTAATGAAGTATCGGATGCTCCACCTTGAGAATGGTATGCGTGTTATGCTAGTCTCAGATCCTGACGCTGACAAGGCTGCATGCAGTATGGATGTAAGTATGAGCTTAGAATCATGAACGATCAAGTGTACTAATTTCGTATGGCCCTGAGAATGTAGATCTTTACAATCAACAAATGTAACAAATGGGATACTCGGTACATGTTACGTCTTGACTGTCTTTTCATACTGATACGCCTGTTGAACCTAGATATGTGTGCCTATTGCCTGGAACTGCACAACAGGTCAACATAGGCTCCTTGGCAGACCCCACTGAGTTCCCAGGTCTAGCACACTTTTGTGAGGTAAGCTCTAGCAGCATGAGAAAATGATATCTACAACTTACTATAACAATAGTAATCAGCAGATATCTTTCAAGAATTGCAGAGCCAATGTGATGGATTTGGAATTGTGTGTTTTAGATGTGGATGTTAACGCGCATAGTATTTCTAAGTTCATAATGTGCTGGTTTGAACAACCATTTCATGCTATGCTGCAGCACATGCTGTTCTATGCTTCAAAGAAGTACCCTCAAGAGGATGAGTACAGCAAGTTTATAAGGCAAGTGTGCTCATCGATGAACCTAAATGATAAATGTCTATCGGCAACATAATACATATCTGTCAGGGGACCTTGACAGATAGAATGCACTGCTGATAGGGTCTACCTAGGTACTGTTGCATGCTAAATCTACTCGCCATTTTGATCATGACAGAATTGCTCTAGACCTTTTTCATTATTGCTATAATCATATTGAACTAGAGATGATGAGGTCATGGATTAGTGACATGCTGTGCGTTGGAAGTGTTGATCGTGCTTGTATTGCTGGCAGTTCCAGTAGTGATTGTAGTAATTGTAGTAATTGTAGTAATTGTAGTGCCGGTATTGCTGGTATTGCAGCTCAGTTCTTATAACCTTAGATGTGATCACTCCTGTAGTGACCATGGAGGCAGCACTAATGCATGGACAGCCTCAGAGAACACAAATTACCAGGTCAGTTCAGAATGGAATGATTCGTGGTTTAATTCAGTGAATACAACGTACCAGGTTGATATAATCCCTGTTGGTCCCTATGGTTCATCTCGTTTCCTGATCTTGCAATATTTAATTTTTAACAGTCATGGGTTATGACTCTGAATCTATCTTCAGGTTTGTCAAATTATATATGTTTTATACACATGCTGCTAGCAGGAGGACTGTGCTTTGCTGTTTACATACTGCCTTTTTATGTGACTCCACATCATAAATCCCTGTCCTAATTCTCTCCTTATTGCTGGAAGTAGTTCAGTATCAATTGGGATCATTTGGAGCCGGCTCTGGACAGGTTTGCCCAGTTCTTCCTCTGCCCTCTCATCTCAGCTGATGGTGTGGAGCGTGAAGTCAATGCTGTGGATTCAGAGCACAGCAAGAATCTTGCCTCTGATCCGTGGCGTTTGGTTAGTAGAGTGGATCCAGAACCTGATTTGAGTGGAGGCAGTAGCACCTGTTTGGATCTTGTTGGTGATTTATGTTTTTGTTGATAGACCCATTGAGTGTTGATATACCCACAGCTCTTGCAACCAACCATCATCACGTTGCAGACATGGCTGGTGAGAATAAGCCGGCTCATGTAGGCCCAACTGCGTATTCAATATCAGGAAGTTTGTCTTGAGGGAACCACAAGGGTAGCTTCACAGGGTTATATTGTATCTCTGATTTTCTGTTGAAAAGAGTTCACTTTGCTGTGCCTCCCTGCTACATTTCCCTTCTCAGTTGCAACTGGCTAAACATACAGCAAATCAGGATCACCCTTGGTCGCATTTTAGCACAGGTTAGTGTTCCCACTAATCAATCTCACACAGCAATGACCCAGCAGCCAATCTTAGGTTATGACGTGATAATGTTTTCAGGTGCTCACCAACTTCATTACGGACTGAACGGTCGGATTTCTACCCTCCAGATGAAGTTGATCACATTGATGCAAAAAAATGATACGACCTTGTTCTTGCTGTCAATGTCAATGCTATGTGACTCAGCAACCATTGTTGATGAGTAGAATATCTGCTTGGGATTGAAAGAAAGGTACTCAATTTTCTCTATGATGGCCATAGGGAGTCGTGCCACTCTGATTGAAGAACCCAGGAAGAAGGGTCTAGATCCACGGCAGGCTGTTGTAGACTTCCATGCCAAGTACTACAGTAGCAACATATGTGGCCTTGCAGTACTGGGAAGGTACATAGGAACATTCTAAGCTGCCAAATACTACAGTAGCAACATATGTGGCCTTGCAGTACTGGGAAGGTACATAGGAACATTCTAAGCTGCCAAGTACTACAGTAGCAACATATGTGGCCTTGCAGTACTGGGAAGGTACATAGGAACATTCTAAGCTGCCAAATACTACAGTAGCAACATATGTGGCCTTGCAGTACTGGGAAGGTACATAGGAACATTCTAAGCTGCCAAGTATCATGGCAAGCATGCCAACTGCCACAGAACTCCATGATTTTGTATATGCCTGATGATGCAATGTCAATATGCCCATCCCTGTGTCCTTCTGTGCTTTTATCAAGCACAGTGCTGATTTCAGTCAAAACATACCCACTATCCTTCTGCATGACTGACCATGTTCCTGCATGCACTTGCTACCATGATGCCCATGTAAGCCCATGGCATGTTTGTCCTCCTTCTTGCACCTTTTCCATACCTAGCCATGCACCTGCTGCCATGATGCCCATGTAAACCCTAGGCGTGTCCATCCTTTTCAATGCCTGACCATGCTCCTGCATGTACTCTCCTTTTGTAAGGCCGGGCATCAGATGCACTCAGCACCCTCTTAAGTAATATGTTATGTCTTCCATGTCATTATTACTATCCATGTGATGTGTGTGAGAACTCTGTCCTTTCAGGCATTCACTTGACGAGTTGGAGGCCATGGTGCGACCTCGATTCTCTGAAGTTCTCGACAAGAAGCTGGAAGCATTCGCTGTAGCGGAAGACGTGTTTCTGGAATCCCATTTGAGGAGGGTGGTTAAGGTCAGTGGCATAATTTGCTGACATCTACCGAAGGGTCACACAGGACGGGACAGGTATGAACGGGACAGGGTGCTTGGGAGGCTTGCTGACGCTTGAGTCATCATGGCAACCAATGTAATGATTATTGACTAGACTTATTTTTGTGTGGTCCATGTACACAGACCAGGTGCTGCCTGTGCTAGGAATAAGCTCTGACCTCATGAACTTTTAATGAAATTATTCCCTTGTTTCTTATATGTTCCCTAAATACAAAACCAGGCGCTGCCTGTCAAGGAGGGACACAGTCTTGAGCTGTCATGGCAAGTGCCCCCGAGTTGGAAGGAGTACAAGAGCAGTCCCCTGAACTTCTTGAGTCATTTGCTAGGCCACGAAGGTAAATGCAGCACTCGATATAAAGCTCTCATCCCCACAAATCATCAAAGGCCAGACAAGGTAATAAGTTGTCAAGGAGTTGTACTGGTGGTGCACCATTGTGTTTCATCGTTTTGTGTACTTTGTTTGACAAGTGCCAGTTCAACACAGCAGGTGTTTATGTTTTTTTGTTGAGGATATTCCTAGTTTAGATGAAAGACCAACACCACAAGCTTGCATGTCTGTGACTAACTTTGCAGTTGACAAAGTATTTGAGTTGCCTGTGGCGAGACAGGTGCTGACATCTTTTGATACCTTAAACACGTGAAGATGCCTCGCTGGTTGTGGCAGGTGATGGCAGCTTGTTTTCTCTGTTGAAGCAAATTGGCTGGGCTACTGCTCTGAGTGCTGGGGAAAGTGGCCTTAGCATCAGCAGCAGATCCTTCTTCTATGTCAAGGTGTGTGACTAGTGTGATGTTGCCATACAGAGAGCATCCTAGCATAATGATTAATGCCAGGTAAATGGTAATACTTAAGGCCAGGTAGTGCTCAATGCTGATGATGCTGATCTTGATGGCAATTATGGGCTGCTGATGAGGTTCCTGAGTAGATGGGCCTCATTATATTCTGCACCATGTGGTTAAGGGTTTGGGCGTTTACTGCTGAGTAACTTGAAAACTGCTCTGGCTTGTCACATGCATTGTGTCTGTCAAGGATACCAGTTTTTATGCACGCTTCTGCATGTTGATGTGTGCTTTGTTATAGGGTTATGCATTACAATGCATTTTGAGATGTGCTTTGTTACTCATGTTGCTTTATGCAGGTTGAGCTTACTGATGAGGGTCAGGAGCATGTGCAAGATGTTGGGGCCATGGTGTTCAGGCATGAATGTATCCACATTTCAGGACTTCTTGCTTCAGCCACGAGATTGTGCTCTTAACAAAAAGCTATTTTTGTTTGTGTGCGCTTATGCCATCAGAGTGTGAATAGGGCTCTGTTTTGACTTTCAAATTGATCAGGTATTTGAGGCTCATCTCAGGAAACGAGTCCCATTGGGAGACGATCTACGAGGAGGTCCGAGGCTTGAGTCAGCTGAGGTTTGATTTCAGAGATAAACCGGTGAATGCTATTTGACTGTGACCCAGTCCTTTTCTGAAAGCCGACATGATCATCTCTTTTCTGGCCTCTGTTGATCTCCATGGCATTCCTCAGACAACCATCAATGCATTGATATCAGCTGACATGATAATGTAGCAGCCTGCTGGCTATTGAGTCAACTCCTCAGGCCGCACTTGCATACATATTCCCCTCACACCCACAGGCCTCGTACAACAGCTTAGACATTTTTAGGTGCCTCAAAGCTTACTGAATTATTGGTGACTGAATCTGGCTGAATATTGTGCTTGTTTCTGTATGTTCAGAACCCATACAGTTATGTGACATCTCTCAGTGGCAACCTTCTCGTGTACCCAGAGCATGACCTACTGCTGGCAGCCTACCATGTGCCCCAGGTATGAACACATCATTGTGTGGGGCCTAAATGCAGCCTTCTGGTTACATGGTTACAGGGCTTGAGCTCTTCATCACATGCACCCCTTTAACCAGTACAACCACTTTCATCTTTGACTCTGAGCTCTGGACTCTGCGCCTTATTTAGCCTACAATCTGCGTTCAACATGCCATGTTTAGAGCCGCTGCCATGATTGGTCATGCAATGTGGCAAACATGAATGCAGTGACACAGCAATGTGTTCTGTCGTTCCTTGTCAGTTCTGTCTCTAGCCCTGAAAATCCATATTTTCTCAACCGCTTATGTATCCCCTCTTGCCTGGACATTCCTGGTCAGGAGTACTGCCCGGACTTGATCCGTACCGCTCTTCTTCACATGACGCTGGACAAAGTACGGATCTGCTGGACCAGTCACACTTTTGGGGATGTGGCTGTTCTGGATGAGCCTTGGTGAGTCCAGACAGAGACAACTGTAATCGGTTACTGGACAAGTGTCTCACTCAGAGGTGGAAATAAGGTTTTGTCCACATGTGTCTCTTGAGAGGGATCCACTAGTCGGAATGTGTCTGGGTGTGTATGAGAAGTGAAGGCTGCGCCAAGGGCAGCTCTTCAGATAAGAGTTGCCATGGGGATGTGTCAGAAGGGGCCTAAAGTGGTCACATAAGGTTTTACCAGGGCGGGGAACAATAAGGTTACTGCAATGCTCACAGACACTCTCTCTCTAATCTCCAAGGGCTAAGGCAACTTAGACCTTGCTGTGTAGCCAGGCTCCACAGAGACCTCAATCATGTTTAAATGTTTATTGCCTTTGTGTGAAAACTCACCATGGTACTGCTTCCCATGGTATGGAACCAGGTATGGAACAAAGTACTGTATCGAGACACTGCCTGATGCGTGGGCAGAGTCCTGGGGAGAGAAGGCTGGGCCAGATGCTAGGTGGGAGTTGTTGCTTGTTCATACATGAACCTCTCAGGTTCAAACATCTGTTGGGGAGTCACATAAGTACTGCTAATGGTTCATGAAATTAGTTGCTTAAGGCCTATGACTTCTCTATATCATAGTTTTAGATTAGAAGAAATTGATTATTTGAGGGCAGAGTGTCTTCAGTGATGTTTCCACGTGCTTTTGAGTGACTTCGTCTTTCTTATCGATAACTACAAGACTGCACTTGCCTCGTCCAAATCCCTTCATCCCAACGGACTTCACACTTCACAAGGAGGATGCATGGGAGGGGTCACCCAAAGTTGTTTTGTTGGAGCCTTGTTTCATGAGAGTGCATCACAAGGTGAGGTTGGCAGTTGCAGTCAGCAGTGTAAGCCTTACGTCTCTGAAGCGCATCGCAAGTCGGGAGGTGTTGGAACGCGTTCACCTGATACTTGAGTCAAGAAGGGTGGACTTGTGAAGTACAACTATCCGCTAGCTCCTGGGTATCTTAAATGATAGGGATATCTCTGTCTTCTCTGCTTGTCCCTCGATTTCACTGCAGCTAAATGACAAAAAGTGAAGGTAAGTGAATGGGATTTCATGATGTGATTCTGCTTCTTTGAAACAACCAAGCAATGTGCCTCGTGTGGTTATGTTCTATATGGGATTAACAGGTAAGTTTACGCATGTAGGGGTTGTCTTCTCCGCTGACACTGTAAGCTTGGAAAGCTTTGCAACTTTTTTTGAACAAGATCAATTCTGACTTTCTATCTGATAGCCCCTTCTTTCTCTCTACTGTGTTTCCAGTGCGATATGACGTTCAACACACCCAAGGCAGTGATCAACCTTGACTTCCAGTCTCCAGAGGCCTATAATAGCCCAGAGCATGCTCATATGACGAAGTAAGGCAACGGCTTAGTTGCTCAGCTGCTGTGCGTATCGATCACAGCAGTTGCCCTGAGCTTTTAATTACACAGTTTGAACAAGTAAGGACAGCGCAAAGTCTGTGCCTCAGGCGCCGGGTGCTCATCACCTAACTCCTTTCTGATGCCATCATCCAGGTTGTTTGTGGCTCTGGTTGAGGATGAGCTGTCAGAGCTTTCATACGATGCTGAGCTGGCGGGCCTGCAATATGCTGTGAGCAATACGCAGTCTGGTTTTGGGGTGAGTGTCGGGCGTTTCTGGTTTGGTTGTTACTTCTTTTGCATGAGCAGTCCTCCTTCTCCGCTTAAGCCCATGATCGTCATTTCAGATCAATCGTGTTCACTCAGTGGTTTCTCGTGTATTGGTACTGAGATCAATCTGCCAGGTAGCTCATACAATTTCTCATGTAGCCTGCCTTGTTACTTGTCTACAATGTCAAGGAATGAGCACATGAGATCAAGGCAGCAAGTACAGCAAGCAGCCGTCTCAATCTTTCCCCTCTGATTGATGTGCAGCTCAGCGTGAGTGGTTACTCACACAAGCTATTGGTCCTGCTTGAGGAGGTCCTGGGGCGCATATTTGGGTTTGTGGTCCGGGAGGATCGGTTGACGCTGGTGGCAGAGAGGATCGTCAAAGATTACCGCAACATGAAGTTCCAGCAGCCATACCAATGGGCCATGTACCGCAGAGGTGAGGATTGGTTCTGAAGCATGCTGTACAGAATGATTTAAGAACTAAGGATGTCATGCCATGCCGTGGTGTATTCATCATGTGCATGTGCCTTTCGTTGTGGAAACTAAAGCTCACTCTATATGTTAAGGTTGTGATTTACTCTTCCTAAGCTGTGAGTATGCAAATTGAGGCTGTTGAAGGTGTTTCTAAATCTGTGAATTTTGTTTGTTAGTTTTTCTGTTAAGAGTCTGTTGTAACCGTTGCACTATCGCGTATATGATGTGGTTGTTCCCTCTGCACTCCAAACTTATCATCCCTTCACATCTGGCGGGTTCATCTCCTGATTTATACCTCCTCAGAGCTCATGTTGAATCTCAAGCGCTGGAAGGTGGAAGAGTACTTGGAGGTAGCTGGCCATGTGGATGCAGTCAAGCTCAAGGAGTTCCACAGTCGCCTCCTTGGAAGGTATGTAACATTGACACTTACGCAGCCCAGAATAGAAACACAGCATGCAGGAGCGAGGTACATAATAAGCATTACACACTCATGCATCCCACAATACACAGACAACATGCTAGCAGGGGTTTGTGAATATATTCAAAATTTATATATCCTTATAGGGCAAGGTACATAATTAGCATTTCACACACATACCAGCTCTGTAAATAATGGTTGGCAAGGGCGAGGCACCCGTACCTTGCATGCAACTTAATACTTTTGTGGATTATGGCCATGTTCATATTTAGCATAGAGATGCCAGGAGGAAACATGTTTGTTCACTTTTGATCTTGAGGATGATAAACATTCAATGACTGCTGTTAGGGTTTTCCAGTAAATGTGATAAACTTGAAGTGCTCATCCCTGGTCCCCATGCGTGATGACGATGCCTCCTGTGGGTCTCCTCCCTCCCTTAAATTCAGCCTCATTTACAATCCAGAGTGTATATTGATGCTCTAGCGACTGGCAACATCAAGGAAGAGGAGGTGTTGGGAATGGCCACTCGGCTGAAAGAGGGCCTCGTGTCAAAGAATGGGACAAAGCCAGTGTTCCCTTCACAGGTTTGGTTGGAGTAGGAAGCTTTATGCATGATGCCTCATGATACCTGTATACTGTTCATTCCTTCCGTTTTAAGACCAGCAGCTGCTTAGTGTCTCTTTGAAGTCAGGTCTGTACATGATGCCTCATGTTCTAAGACAGGCCTCTGCTTAGCGTCTGTTGGAAGTCAGGCCACCATATGATGTCTGTTTTAAAAAACCAGCAAATGCTAAGTGTCCCTTGGAAGTCCGTCCCCTGCATGATGCATCACGCTAGGCCAATTGAAGCCTTACGGATATTTCTGTGCACAGTAAGAACATATTATACATCATTGCTGAGTAGAAAAGCACTTGGTGTTAAGATTTCATTTCAAACGGCAGTTATCTGTAATGCTTTGTTTAAACCTCCTTGTCTCTTATTTTGCTCTCAGATGCGAGATTTCCGCACAATACGCCTACCACATGGCACCTCCCTAGTTGTGGAGAGAGGCCCCAATCCCAGCAACGACAATTCTGCGGTCACTGTTGTGTACCAAGTGAGGGGTTAGGGTTTAAGCGAACCAAATATCATGCTATTGGCATCAACAGGCCTCATGCCTACTTTTATTTCACTATCACAATTGTTGTAGGCAGGCCCAGACCATTTGAGAGGTAATGCACTGCTGCAGCTTCTGGTTTACCTCAGTAAGCGAGATGCATTCCACGTGCTCCGGACTCAACAGCAGCTGGGGTGAGTGAGAGAGTGTGTGGTATGCTGAAATCTAGCAGCTAAAGAATAAGGATTGCAGTCCTTGAATGCAACTAGATCTCGTGACAGAAGTATTTTTCTTCGCTGCTCCTGCAATGGCCTTGCTTTTAGCAAACATAATAAGGGCGTACTTGAAGGGACAAGCGTTTGTGCCCAGTCCTGTTGCAGTGTGCTTCTCTAGCCATGTCTTCAGACATGCATTATTATGAGATACAGCTGAGCTAGTGTTGTGTTACTACTGTATCTTGCATCACATTTTTTCACATTCACATGTTGAAATGTGTGCAATTCAATAGCGCAGCAAGTCAAAATGTCAAGCATACAAGTATCAGGCCTATGGGCATATCAGCATAAGGGCACATCAGTCACGAGTTTTGCAACACAGAAACCTGTTAAGTTTAAATGCTGATGAACCCTGATTATGGTTGTCACAGATACATCGTAAGCATGTTTGAGGGACAGGAATTGAGAGTGCACCATTTGGAGGTTGTAGTCCAAGTAAGTGTCTGGTATCTTTGTAGTCCTGGCAAAGGATCTTGCCAGGCCTCTTGCTTCATGTCTTAAACGAGTTCACTGTACTGTCATTAGAACCCTGATTGACTGTGTACTTTGCTTTCAAGTTTACCTTTCTCGCTCGCTCTCCTTGAGAAATTGTTTAATAATGCTGTTATGCTTTCCTACAGTCTAATGCATTCAGCGCTGCAGACTGCGCCCATCGCATTGAGGCCTTTGTTAAGGATTTGCTTGCCACTGGGCTAGGGGACAAATGCTCAATCACAGCATCAAAAGAAGCTGCCATTACTGCAACGGATGCTGCTCCACAAGACTCTGTGGTGGCCGCTCCTAATATAGGTGATGTGGCGGAAGACGATCAGCCGCTGGTGCAAGAGTCCGAATTCAGTAGCGCTGTTAAAGAGCTCTCAAAGGCAAAGCTTGAGAAACCAAAGAAGCTCAGCAGCCTTGCAAACCAATACTGGTCGGAGATATATTATGGGACACTAGTCTTCGATCGACAGGTACTTCTGTTGTAGCTGTAAAGTAGGTGATGAAAGCATGAGTGGCCTTACAGATTACAGATTTTTAGGGCCTTGAAGGCACACACTACTGCTTTTGTCAGGAGCACTTTCTTTCTCATTTCTTAACCTTCATGGAGCATTCAGGGAGGGACAACCGCAATGTTCACTTCACTTCATGACATCACAAGCTGTTGCAATTGAAGTGGAGGATTAGGTATGCTCATTTATCTGGTAGCTGTGAACCATAATTGCCTATCGACTTGTGTCTTTGACTCCCTTCAGGAGCTAGAGGTGAGGGAGTTGGGAAGCATCTCTCCACAGGAGTTGATAGACTTTGCCACACGCCTATTGGGACCTGAGGAGCGCCGCAAAGGTGTTGTGGCAGTGATCGGTAGTGCGGAGGAGAAGCGGCGGAAGGACGACATAAGGCAGGGCCCTTCAAATACTGTCTCTGCTGGATCCATAGTATCCACTTCTCATGGGAGCTCAATGCCTCCGGCTATCGATCATATGGCAACAGAAACAGGAAATATTGTGGTTCAGCCGGCCTGTGGCGGTGATGATGGAGACCCGTCCGTCATTGATATAATGGTCATGGCTTCTGCCTTCGGTGGTCTTAGCGGGGAGGACACGAGACCAATGACTGTTGTGACGGACTTTGCTGAGTTCAAGAGGCAGCAAGAAGTGTTTCCCAACGTGGCCGCATTACATGACTCATCCCGCCGTGCATTATGACGCGTGACGCGACCTGATCCTAAGGCAACCTTTCAAAGTGTTGCAGACGGGAAGTATTTGTTGTAAATATAAATAATGGACCTACAGTAGCTGATGGTCCCCTATTTTCTAAATTAGGAAATATGACTATGTAAATCAGTCAGGTCACCACCAGTATTTCTTCCTCCACACGCGGAGAAGGGGGGGGGGGAAGCTCGAAATTCACGTAATTTTGGTTAAACCAAATTCTGATTTTATATGGGAACTATTAATTAGAATCGGCCCCCCTAGCGAGTCCTCAGAAAATGAGAGAATTTCAGATTTGCAGAGTGGGAGGGCTAAGACTGTAAATTAAGCTTTGGAACAATATGTTCAGTTCAGAGGAAACTGTCCTGACCAGCACTAGATACAAAGTTGTGCGAAAGCACACATGCCATAATGATGAAGGGTATGAGGTTGATACTGTGATGGATTTTGTCAAGTAGACATCTCCAGGGAGCCTTCAATCTCCCAAATGCACGCTCAATCACCACACGAGCACTTGAATGCCAGAAATTAAAGTACTGGATTTTTTGAGATGTGTTTGGGTGACCACCCAGGTAAGGTTGGGATAACCGAAATCACCGAGAAGGTGAGGGCTGATTTTGTCACTGTTTGCCAATGATCTCTGTCTGTTTCCAAACTGCGCTTCATGATGTTTAAAGAAGTCTGAGGTACAGAATGCTCTGCTGTCATGAACACAACCTCGCCTGGCTGCCATCCCAAAATACTCCTTCATGATCACAGAGACATTGCAGGTGTGTTGGAGCCTTTCCTTACGCATTAGCAGTCTTAAGCATTATTGGGGATGCTTGGTTTGTCAATTTTGAAGTGGGTGCCATCTATTGCTCCCATGCAGTGGGGAACCCTTTTAATGCAAAAGCCGCTTGAATAGCCTCAAATTCTGCATGAGTTGGTTTGCGAAGATATTTGGAACGCATGCTGGCAACAACAGCGAATACAAACTTTCTTAAAGCTTTGCATTACTCCCAACTCCAAACAAATCCCTCAAAGTTCTCATGGGACATTGCTCAGATGCTAGCTTATACAGGCCAATGACGACCTTGGTCTCGCTGGGAGAGCTAATTTCCAATTGGTGTCTGAGCCAGTAAGATGTGGGCGCAAGAGGTTGCACAGCTGAAAAAACTGGCTCTTGCTAACCCTGAAGCTCTCTCTGAATTGATCATCTGTCCATTTTTGAATAAACTCCTTCCACAAATCTTTAGGCCTAGGTTCAATGTAATTGGCAGATGTGTATTCCCTAAAACTGTGAGGGAATAAGCACTTCCACACTTCTTGTTTCCGTAGAACAGAACCTGAGCATTCGATGTAGATGACCAGAGCGCAGGTGAAAAATGTTAAATAGTACTGGCAGGGTCCTGTCTTCATCTGTTGGCTTAAACACAAAAAAGCGTAAATTGCAGCAATATAGAGAAATTCTAGAGAATCCATTAAATTTTTTGTTTACAAACACGCCTTGGACTAGCCGCTAGTTCGACCTCTGCTAGTTCGCTACTCTCGGCTACGCTAGTCTTTGTGTGGAAATACCCTCTTAAATACTGGCTTAGTCTTCAGCTTAGTCTCCTATTGATTAAATATTTAGTTTTGAGGGTGGGGTTCTCTTTCCTGTGTAAGAGATCCAAATAAACTGAACATACTTTGATATAGTATTGCTTACTAGCAGATGAGACATTGCATACTTGATTTAAACTCTGTGGCACAACGCAAGACCAGCACCTTTCACCAAAGAGGACTAGTTCGAGAAAGTGCAACTCTCGTCGTAGCACAAAAAACGGCGACGCCTGTCAGTGCTGAATAATGTAATAAGTAAAAAGGTACAAATGAAAACAAAACAAAGTGCAGTATACATTATGTATGAGGACACAGTGTTTAAAATATACTCAATACTCATCCGCAAATGTATCAACGCTGGGTTGACCTGGTGTCAGGTTGTCAGGGTAACCCTAAACCCCTGAAAAACCTGACAAACCTAAACCCTCATCTTAGTCCCTTATTCAAACCAAATGCGGCATTAGTAGCATTACTAGCATTACCAAGAGTCCACAACAAGTACATTATGTTTCTTATCACACATTTCACACGAAGATGTAGAAGATGCGTCGCAACCAGAGAGAATGAAATTGAATGCCTCATTTCCACAGTTTCACATGAAAAAGAGAACTGCAGATGAGACTCCTCTAGTGAGACAGATATTTGAGAGTCAGGGCCAGAAATGATGAATGAAGTTGTACTCTATGTACTACTCTGCTTACTCTGCTAGCAAGGAAAAAGCGCTAGAAGCGCTTCCTAAGGCTGCATCCATTACATCCATGCACATCTAGCACGTCAACTTAGTCAACTTGAGGATTCCAGCTCTACTTGCTTCACTTTGATACCTCTCTTGATGTGTGTGACTAATATCTTTTCATTATAACAGATTATGAAAATACTGCTTGCACATCATCATGCATACATATATATGGGTATCATAATCAGCATTGGAAGTGGCTTGTATTATTATCTGAAAATTAACAAGGGCACGACATACAACTTTCAAGGTAATTATGTCAATTATAGCATCATCATTCTTGTCTCATACTGCATTGCTGCATATTTAACTCAATTGTCATAATGAGGTGTTATTAGAGGTGTGGATTCATCATTATTATGAATGATGCGCAGGGTGGTGCACAGTAGCCTACTCAAAGCACTCGATAGCAGTTCGTGCCGATTAGCAGGTAGGCCTTATTATACCTGAATAACCTGAACTCTGTCGTAGGCGGGTATTAGGGCTGAACCCCAGTAGGACTATGTCCTAGTTACTTGTTTATCCAAGTTATCTCGTCTCCTTAAACTACTTAACACACTATAACTGGGTGTAATAAATAGAATTCAGATCACACTGCTACCATATGAGCCGTTATCAATTCGAGGGACATCGCGTCCTGGAATTCACGGCACGAGATGCAGGCATGGCGCAGGGATATATAATGGAATCGGTTCAAGTTTGACACTCTTTGTTGCGAACTCGCTATAGAATATATTATAGAATAATGCATGATTAGATGTAAGCCATGTAAGTAGCAAGCTGGTAAGCTTAACGATAATAAAATAGCAGAGAACGTAACATAACTTAACGAATGAGCATTAGCATCAATGGGCACGAGAACCGGCGACAACAAATGACACTGTTTGAGCAACCCTAGCAACCCCCATTTTAACGTAAGGCACTGTTGATTGCTATTATATGTCCAAGCGATTAATAGAGCTTGTTAACAACATAGCCATCCTGCTAGTCAGTTCCAAGAAAAGCTGCCAATGGAGGCACGCCTCTTCTAGTGTTGCTCAAGTAGGGTCACTAGTTCTCTCAAACAGTGCAACAAAAAACCCGTCAGTTCCGTCCAAACAGGCATCTACGCACATAAGACATCGTGCATGAAAGTTTCAAGACATGAAATCTTGGTCAAGAGCGTGTACCAAGCAGGGCACAGCATCACATCATCTATCCTTGAAATATTCATAAAATTATACTGACCTGTACGTACAAGCATGTCGTGTCCCTCGAGGACAGGTCGTCCACGTCGATGCCATTCAGGGAATGGGTCCTGATTTCATCCAATAAATTTAATTGTCATACATAAATTTGATTATGCGCACCAACTCACAAAGTTATATGCCCGTGACAGTTACTAAAATTTTAGAGGACAATCACAATAATGCTACAGACACAAGTAACAAAATGTTTCTAAACCTTTTACTGTTCTCATTAACATTATGCAGAAAGGAAACAATTCTGTAGTTAATGATGTTAAACTTAAAGAAACTGAATCCATTCCACATGATCAAAAGTGTCTATACATTTGCGGGAAACGTTCAAGTAAATGTTTAAAAATTTAAATGCTCGAAGTTGTGAAGGGAGATCTCCGCGCTGAGCACTTCACGAAAGATGTACACGGGGTTAAGGTGGCTCCAAAACTACCAGAACGTTCTCATGTTTCGGAGAAATGAGGGAACGTTCGTGTGACGCACGGGCTAGTGTTAATATTATAGCGTCGTCTTCGGGCCCCGGGCCGGGAGAAAATTTGGAAGCTGTCGACCTAGGCCGCGCCGTGCTCACAGGTTGAGCGCGACACCCACGTAAGCGTCAAAATTTCAGGTCCGAAGTAGGAGGGACTCGTAGGGGGGCATGTGTGTTCACAACAAAACGAACCCACAAATGCAAAGGCTGTGTTGGTTGGCTCGTATCCCGTACACTGCCAGCTCAGCAAAAGCATTTTCGTCTTAAAACTTCGAAAGTATGTTGAAATTGAGAATGCTACAGGTTGCGAGGAGATATGTCCGCGCTGAGAGCTTTACGAAACTGGTAGAGGAAAAAGTACGGAATTATATGAAACTTCGCAACAGCAGAACTTCCACAAAATTACACGAAATCTAGCGATATCACAATGTATTGTTGTCAAAATGCGATTGAATATACAGGTTTCATTATTGGCATGAGCGATAAGTGTAATTAATATCACATGCATATATTGTACAAGGATAGTCGTTGTTGCATGGAAACAGCAATGTCCTCTTTGACTCAGACTTCTTTATTCAACACAGCCATCTTCGTTATACAGGAAATATGTTATGTTCTAAACATATCCAGCTCTTATTATTGGACATGAGCGCTAAGAAAATTCTTGCATGGGAGCAGCATTCTGAGCATGTTAACAATAGTTCTAATTGGCAAAAACTATTATATTTGAAATTGGGTCATCTAGGCTATGTTACTTGTGCTACAGACACAACTAACAAAATGTTACTAAGCCTTTTACTGTTCTCATTAACATTATGCAAATAGGAAACAATCCTGTAGTTAATTATGTTAAACTTAAAGAACCTAAATCCATTACACACGTGTGTATTGATACTTAGTTGCAATCTCTTCGTTTTTTAACAGCTTTAAAGTACATTAAATATCACGCCTCCCTTACACTGCCAGCTCAAAGTGTCTAACATTTGCGAGAAACGTTCAAGTAAATGTTAAAAATTTTAATGCTCGAAGTTGTGAAGGGAAATCTCCGCACTTCACGAAAGATGTACACAGGGTTAAGTTATTGGCTCCAGAACTACCAGAAATTTCTCATGTTTGGGAGAACTGTGGGAACGTTCGTTTGCCCACATTGAATAAACACGATATGCAGGCTGCGGGATCTACACGCGAGAGCATATCGTGTGACGCACGGGCTACCCGCGAGTACTTTATAATTATACAAAAATAGAAGTATCAGTACTTGCGCTCAACTGTGCTAGCCTGCGCATGGGTCTCGAACCCCCCACCTCCCTCGATGGGTCACTGCTTATGCGCAAGATGTATTAGTGGCTTAGCGCTACGCATTTCTACAACCATGATTTAGCAGGTAATACAGGAACTCAGTAATGTAATGCTCTGTGATCAGCACCATCGCTCTTCCCTTCTTCAATGTATGGTATCAAAACATGTCCTCCCACATCATTCTCCATCATACCTTCAATCTGAAACCGAGGCTATGTGCCTCTGGTAGCACTGCTGCCACCACGTCCTCATTCTCACGTTGGTGGACAGAGCAGGTGGAGTAGACCAGCCTTTTGACTGCAGGAAAATGTAGAGCATGGCGCAATGCAGCCTCCTGAATTACAGGCAAGAATACCATGAATCAGGCTGCTGAGAAATGCATTAAATAATGAGGTAAGACAGTTGCCCACCAACTCCTCCACCTAGGTAAGACAATGCTGAGAGAATTCATTTGAAGTACTTATTATTGTAACAACATTTCTCTTGTAGTGTCAAAATCCAAATCTCAACTACTTCAGGTTACAGATGTGTTGCTATAAAAGCATGAAGAAATGTCAGCTTCTTATTTCGCTGATACACCCAGTATGCACTTGCCAAGCAAGATATCAGGAGAGCACACATATTCATTGCTTTAACAGCCGTACTTTTCCTGCTTATAAGTCACATGGTAGGTTTTAAGTAATCCTGGCACGACCCTGGCACTCACTTGGAAACTAGCTAAGCGCTCCAACCTCTCTGTCTCCTCCTGACCCATCTGACCTTCGTCATTGTCAAAACTATTCCCACCTCTGAACCTTGGACCTGCATGAATCCATTCCACTGTGCTCATAAATTATTTCTTAATACATACTGGTCGTACTGTCTATGAAGATTGAAGCTACTAAACCTGTTTCAGAGTACAGTGAGTGATAGATTTGTCCTGCTATGAAGACTAGTTCGAGAAAGTGCTACTCTCGTAGCACGAAAAACGGCGACGCCTGTCAGTGCTGAATGTAAAAAGCAAAAAGGTACAAATCAAAACTGTAAGTGCAGTTCACATTATGTATGAGGACACAGTGTTTAAAATATACTCAATACACATTCGCAAATGTATCAACGCTGGGTTGATCCGGGTTGATAATGTGTCAGGCTCAGTCACAACGTCTTTGAGATCTAGAGATTATTTTTGAGTCAAATTTACTTATGTTTACATTGTATTAATCAAACGCACACGCAAAGAGTGTTCATCTACAGTCGTGTAGATGAACATCCCAGTTCCTCACTGTATGCGCGTTGACCGCGGTAAAATAAGTCTTTTAGAAGCTAACATCAAAACATATTTGTAGCGCTTCAATAGTTAGCGGCCAGAAGTGCCGGTCAACTCGGACAAACGGACGGACACACGGAAACGGTGTGAACATGGGGGCTCCGCCCCCATGACTGGGGCGTCGCCGAAAAATGCTGCTCTCCTAACATTATGGACAGAGATAATGAGCGAGAGGGCGAGCTAGAGGGCTTACCCGCTGCTGAGGAGGGGAGGAGATGGTCCATGCGCGAGTAAATGGTTCCTGAGCCACTGCATGAGGGATCCAAGATGATTCCTTGCACCTGATGGAGGTAATCAAAGCGCTGAAAGAATCCTTATTACACTGCAACTTGCATAAGTTCGGAGAGCAAAGTGCTCAATCATTAAAATGCGGTATTGCCCCATCATCAAGACTCCTACCACCAACATAAGACCTGGCCCTCACACCTGTGACATCTCCTCACACTCAGGATCAACACTCAGGAAGTCATGCAGCCTGGCACTGATGATGTGCATAGCTCCAGCCCGAACTGCATTTCCATTTAGCCTCTCCAACCTTCTCTCATCACGGTCAAAAGCAATGACCCTGCATGTTGAATCATGGCAAAAACAATGACCCTGTGCGTTGAATGACAGTCAGAACCAGTGACCCTGCACGTTGAATCATGGTCAGAAGCAATGATCGTGAATGTAAAATCATAGTCAGGAGCCTTGCCCCTGCATGTCGAATCATGTCAGTGTCAGTGCTGCACCAGATCAAGGCATAAAGAACAAGTGCAACGACCTGAGTTCATAAGTTTGGACATCAACTCAACACCAACTGCTATTTAGATGCTGCCTGCGGTCAAGTTTGTGTACCCAGTCTTCAAGATCTTCTAACCCTATGACAGAGGCCATGCAGCTCTCTTAAATGACAGTCCTTTGCACTGCAGCCCCTATAATCTTAACTCAACATCAACCTCTGCTCCCGCCTCTTAAGACACCCCTAGCACCTCATCTAACTCTACACACGCAGCTCACATTCCATTTCCTCCCGCAGCCTTGATCAGCGCAGCAATGTGAGTGGTCTTGTTACCTGGGGCAGCACAGCAATCCACCACCGTCCATCCGGCCATTGGTTTCAGAGCATGAGCTGGCATGCAGCTTGCCTTACTCTGAGAGGGAGAATTTTGCACACAACGGCTGCGTGAATGTACAAATTCTGTAGCTTAACTTTAATGCACTTGAACAGGGTCAGGGGTCAGCATGCATTAAAGCAGGCACAAATTCCAATTTAGTTTTCAACTGCTGATACTGCTGAACAATCGCTTGCCATTGACACTGCAATCCACCAGATGCTGCATCCACCAGCATCACTCCATGCATTCTCATGACAACCTTAGCACCCTAAGGAAACTAATTCCGCCTCCAAGGAAAAAGCATGCAGCAACATCTCTACAAACATCCTGGGTTGCACTTGAAGCACCTCATGAACTAAGGCTTTGAGAAACACACCTGCAAAATGATGACTCCTTCTATCACAAGAGGGTGATCATGTAGGTCAGAACCCGGAGGCAGAGACATGACATCAGGCAACAGAGCATCCAGAACCACATCACTCTCCTGTATTAGAAACAAGCACTACTTCTAAGTTAGGAGGGGCCAGGAAGAATGTAAAGCAGCTATGTAGTGTGGAAAGAAGTATCAGAGTGCGACACACGAAGCAACGATGAGGACACACCATTCCACATGGCAAAGATATCAAATCAATTCATGGTGTTGCCTCTAAATAGCTCCATTTAGAGTCAAAGCTATACAGAAGAGCAAATGTATGAAGTTCAAATTACTTGTACCTTGTATGGTTTGTTATATGGTTTAGGCCAAATGGGATCAGGGTTTAGGAGCAAAGCCACAACTTTCTTCACTGAGCTCTTAAGCAGGTTCACTCTCAACCAACGGGGATGGAGGCTGGGGGGCGTTACTGTGTTCTGAGACAGAAGCTGATCCACACTCTGCAAAAAAAGTGGACGAATGCTTTGTACCTTGCTCAACGCATGCATGCAGAACAAGGTAGCAAGTAATTTTTCACATAACAGTAAGTCCAGTTGATCCAACATACATCTGGTGGCCCAATCCTCAAGCTACTCAGTGACCTCAAGTCTACCTATGATCTCAAGAATCGCTGGATAAGCCAGAAACACAATGGTCGTGTTCCAGCCATATCATGAATACGAACCTCTAACACAGTCATTCAGGAGGATTGCAAATTCATTCAACAAAGCTACCTATTCTATAAGCTGTTATCATCTAATAAATTATTAGCAATGTTCTTATTCCGCACATTGACACCCTTCTCCATCAAAACTGCCTTCAGTGCTGCTCGAATCTCTGCCTACGTGACATCAACAATCAACAAGAGTAAGACAACAACAATAACTTGATCCTGCAACTCCTTGAACATTTTGTCTTTCTACAAAAAAATACGAAGTGAGCAAGAGTTGATGCCTTCATGCTCAGCCATGTATTCAAATGAAAGTACTACGTAGCCCTCCCTAGACCTTATATATGAAGATTACAAAATTAAGAATGACATTTGGTACATCCGTTGAGAAACCAAAACTCACAAGTCCTGACGAACGCATACCTGGTGCTTCCTAACAACACGCTCCGCCTTTCCTCTGCTGGAAACCCCTTGTCCGAACAACAGCTCATAGCACAAGACATAGGCCACCACATGATCCATCTGAAGCAAACATGAGATGATGTCCAGATTGAGGGCCAGCCAGTCAGGGTGCCAGACAGCTAGGGAGCCAGTCAGTCAGGCTCCCAGTCAGTCAAGGAGCCAGTCAGTCAAAGGGCCAGTCAGTTAAGGAGCCGGTCAGACAGGGAGCCAGTCAGTCAAAGGGCCAGTCAGTCAAGGAGTCAGTCAGTCAGGGAGCCAGTCAGTCAAAGGGCCAGTCGGTCATGGAGCCAGTCAGTCAGGGAGCCAGTCAGTCAAAGGGCCAGTCGGTCATGGAGCCAGTCAGTCAGGGAGCCAGTCGGTCAGGGAGCCAGTCGGTCAAGGAGCCAGTCGGTCAGGGAGCCAGTCGGTCAGGGAGCCAGTCGGTCAGGGAGCCAGTCGGTCAAGGAGCCAGTCGGTCAGGGGGCCAGTCAGTCAGGGAGCTAGTCAGTCAGGGGGTCAGTCAGTCAAGGAGCCGATCAGTCAGGGAGCTAGTCAGTCAGGGGGCCCATCTCTTCCATCATAATTAAAGGATGACACTAACACTGATAAATAATTCCAGGCTGGTGTAATTGCAGCAAGAGCCATGAAGCCTCATGTTTCAACATCATGTAAATGTACAACAGCCTTTCTCTGAGGTAGCACTGCAGGAGCAGCCTTCATCGGGAATTGGAGATAAATTCCTCAACTTCTATTGAGTCTTAATATCATGACTACTGAGCTGTGTGAGCTAACAGGGACAGCTATTGCGATGCCCCACAGTCAAAACAAAAAGTACAGTAGGTGTGACAGAAAGGGAGACATGCCTGCTCAGGGACTTCCACTAATGAAGCTTTCTCCAACACACTTTTCAGCACCGGGAGATCTGCAAGCAGAATTACATTAATGTAGGAGAAGTTTCTGATGCTGCTTGCGTAAAAGCGTTCGGAGACATTATCATGTGAATTTGATGAAGCCCCTCATTAAGAAGCACATTTAAGTTCTTTTTGTAGTTATTAGCATAAACATAAGTAATTCACTGCTCACATTTCAGTACTTGACAAGTCACGGCATACGTGGCCTTTTTGTTTTCGATGTGAGGCGCAAGTGTTAGAGATTTAAGGGATACTCCTTTAGAGTGCCCTGAATCTGCAGCTAGCAGCCGACGAACAGCTTGAGCTGCTTGGCGGTGAAGTATGTTGTGACATTGCAGACCCGATGGTTTGTATGAAGTGGATGCGACTGTGGTCACAGCCTGTACTTTGTTGGCCTTTTTGTGAAGGGTTGTCAGGGGTTTTACCGCATGTTTGCCCTTCATCTGATTGCTGCGAATCACTGTTCTCTCGTTTAATACTCCTTTTTTACGACGTGCTTTTGGCATATTGGTTAAGACTAAAAGAAGGATAAGACTTCAGTGTTTGGACATCAGCTGAACCATCACCCTTATCATCGTGTCAGTCAGCACAGGAGTAACGTTTACGCAATGTAGACCTGGAGTACATTTCTGTCATAATATCCAATAATCTAGGCGCTATAACAATTACTAAACAGATTTAATGCTGTAGGTAGGTTACAGTATCAAGCAGAAACATTGCCAGCTTGGCAGCACGCACGCTTGTATTTATTGCAATGTAACTGTCCTGTCGCTGCGATATCTCATACCTTCAATGGCTCTCCAACCATTTAAAAGTGTCCTTAGGCCTCTCTACGCTTATACCTAACTCCTTGCCCTTGGGAGGTTGCAGTATCACAGGTTCTGACCAGATCCAGTCAGGCCTTAGATCAGGTTTGTCTGTGACCTCGGGGAGCTGTGGTAGCATGTGCACTGCATGGACTCTCCCTCGATTGGCCATTGCAGCCCACAGTCCAAATGAGCTTTGAGAGTCACGCATGAAGGTGGGGGCCAACAGCAGCCTGACAGTTAATGTGCACAAAGAAGGCCCTCAAGGAAGATGAGAGGGGGAGTTCGATGTAAATAGGGAAATTTGTGTCTTGATCTTTAAAGATAGTATGGGACAAGAACTTGTGACCCCAGAGTGCAGTTGTTGAGCAGGTAGAAACAAGATGGATAGATAAAAGAGGATGAGCTACGTCCTAGGTGTGAGGCGAGGAAGGTGTGAGCTGCAACAACTTAAACAGGTCAGCAGCGAGTAATATCAGTAGGCAGGACTCTCCTGTATATGGCGACAAAAAATCCCTGAATCTCTGAGAAATACAAGCCTCAGGACAAGCTAATCGAATCCAAGAAGTGTTGCATTATGACAGCAGTAGGAGGCAAGGCAGAAAGCTCGCCAGAAAAATTCTTCAAAGATGGTGCTGTTCTTCCAGATCTCTACTTAGGCAGCTGGGCAGGTTTCCTCAAACCATCATTTGATTCTATCCGCCAGTAATGCACAGAATTCAAAGGTGTTCTGCTGACTGAAAATGATGAAGATGCGTCCTGAATTGGAGAGTTTAAAGTAGAAGGAGAATCCGATGGGCCCGTACTCTCTTTTGACTTTGCCAGGAGTGAAGACTGACTCAATGTCTGATCCCTCACCTGCCCAATAAAAAGGAAAGGGCATTGTCCCATTTCTTGGAGTCATACGAGCCCCAGTTCATGGCTTCATTACGAATAAACATGCATCCCCTTAAATTCCTGCAGGTTGCCTTCCATCCTACTGGCACTGACGGGCACTGGGAAGGAGTGGTGACAGTTGTGTTGGAATGAACATTTGTTGTCACGTCCTTGATTGTCTCACTCAGATCCGCTGTGAATGTAGCAGGAGATGGTAGGGGCTGCGTCATTCCTGCTGTTGAATCAGACAGCTGAGAGGTCTGTGTGGGAGTTGTATGATGGGTGTTGATGCTAATATTTGTTGGTGATTATGTTAAGCTGTGATCGAGCCTTACTGAATCTTCCTTACAGCTGCATGTGACATAGATGCCAAGGTGCCATTGAAATGATGATCATTGGTTGTGTTCTCACTGTCGACTGCTTTATATGCCCAGTTCCTAGCAGCTTGGGAGAGATGCTGAATATTATGGACACTGTTCTCCACGCGACGTGGATGTTGATCAGAATCAATCCACATACGAGCATCAGAGGTAGGAGAAAGCCCCTCATACAAGGATTATTATGACTTTTTGGTCATGACTCATGAGGTGTCCCTGCTCATTCACTGTAACTGCATAGATTTTACAATGGACATGAATAATTAGATGCGCATTAGACTCTGGATATTTGTGATATCCCTGAAGCACACCAGAAATGCATAGAAATACGTACCGATCATCAGGACAGTTGTACCAACAATCTGGATATTCCCGTAAGACACTGTAAGGCTTCCAACGACATTTTTTATTGCCCAGACATATCCAGTGCGTTTTTTCTTATCTTCTGTAGACAACTTGGCGAAGTTGCTTGTGTGTAGAATTTGGTTGATTCGATTTATTTGGTTATATTTTCGTGTTCCTAAACAGAGTTGCGTATGTAATGATAGACATTTTGCTATTCATGAACGACATCCCATTGTTGATTGAATAGCCATACCAACCATTCAATGCGTACCCGGAAACTGTCACGGACCCATAGTTTGCACTCAGTTGTTGCAGGTACGCTCCATTCGTTCCTACAAAAAGAGCGTTCTGGGCGCGGATGTTATTGATACCCACATAAACTTCTCCCTTGCCATGGATTTACATGAAAGAGGTAATACACACTGCTTGGAAATACATAGGGATCATGAGGGATGATGAAGAAAAATAATGAGCGATATTATCATGTAATCTGGTACACGTCAAATTTTTAATGCATTTTGAGGGCATTCACTTCATAGAGTTCAGACGACTTTTGCTGATTTCGTCTATACACACAACGCAAAGACATATACCTTGTCGATTTGATTGCTCTGTAAGCTTGTTATTTTATCCTTTTCAAGTAGCCCATTGAGTGGTGTGTGTACATTAGCTCCCGAGATCGATCCGACTGCAAGTGGATAGGTGAGTAGGAGCGAGTTAAACAACATCTCTAACGTAGTAAGGGGACAAAACTTATGCACAATGTGGGAGTACCCAAACTTACCTCAAACTCCCTGTGTTTCTCTAAGAATGCCTTCACGGCCATCAAGGGACCGGTGCTGTGCCATCGCGACATTTTCGTGTCCTTCAGTCACAAGACAGATCACAGCTAAGCTTCATAAGTGATATAAAAATCTTACAACTTGAACAACAGGCACAACTACAGAGAGAGAGAGAGAGATCCAAACAGGTATGAATACTTTCAGTTCTGATGCATGTCTGATGTGACATTCATTCCACTCAGCTGTAACTCAGTCTAAAACTACGATTTCGGATGCCCTAAGGGACATACCTCTACTATGCAATACGCGCCAACAGTGACCAAAGGACAGTACTTTTCCATCTCTTTCAATACATGCTCCATATTGTGTCCACTATCCAGAGTAACCATAACCACGCGTTTTGTGGCAGCTGCTGCTGAAATCGTCGTCACCAAATCAGGATCCAAGGTATCACCCTGGAAGAGACAAAGAGTAGAAGGATGCACTGCTTGTAACCTTTCTACACACCCAGTCAATGGGAACAAATGATATGGCCTGCAGCACTATGCACACCAAGAGCACTGGAAAATGAGTGACCGGACACACACATGTACACAGTGCACCAATACAAAGCTCCCTTGCTCTCACATACACTGAAGAATGAGGAGCACTAAGAATTTGTGTAACAGCACCTGTTGCTTATCGCCACACCTTCATAAATATTACCCTCTTCTTCCAAAGCTTGTCCTCCAAAGGATTTTTCCGGGCCTGACATCAATCATCAGGTCATCCTCACCACCAAATTAATTATATGACAGGAGCACATCAACACTTGTTTAACTGAAGTTGCGTTGGCTTTTTCAACCCTAAACATATTCATTAAAGCTCGTCCCCTCCGACTCAAGGGAATCCACACCTTTTTCAGTCACCACCCATTACCTGACCACCCCACTTCTGGTCTTGAGGGTTCCATACGGGGTTCTGGATGTCAACTGTGATGATCTTACTTTCCTCCAGCCCTGCAAGTTCCATGATCCCAGACCACAGAAGAGCACTGCCCCCATTCGCAGTACCTGTAGTGCCCATGGATGCCATGAGTGCACACTGAGATCCGCGAATATAGTATGTACCCACGACGAAATTTGAAACTGGAATTTGTTCCTTGACTCAATTTTTCATGACACAGGCCGACAGCTTCAGCATCGCTGCTCCTCAATTCATGGACATCCTCACTAGACCTCTCTCCAAAAGAGAACACTGCTGTCTTATATTATTACTGAAGTGTAAGTTCCAATGAGTGCCTGCTAGCTTAGAACATGTTTTCCTCACAAAGATTGGCTCTCTGACAAATCTCTCATCCATCAGTGTGACTGAAGAACTGAACTACACATTTTCTGTCTTCATCTAGGAAGTTTGTATCAGTCTTTTGACTGTTTCATAAAATAGTAACCCTAACACCCAATACACATGAATACCTGTTTCAATGAGGAGGTCTGGACGTGTAGAATAGATTATGTCTTGTATGGAGTAAAGATCAAAGGGATTTTGCATGGTGATGACACCTGTGATACAGAAAGACAAAACAGGCAGTCAAGTGGAGAAGACGTTTGGTCAAATCTAAGATTGCCCTCACAGCCTATACCAGTGAAACGATGCTGAGCAAGTGCTCACCTTCGTAAACATGAGCCCATGCAACCATGCAGAATAAATGAACCATTGACTGGTATAGCACATGCAATTTACAATTCTAACTGAAGGCACTCTGAGCAGTGGCCCTCATCATGTGTACTCAATGACCATGGCAAGTGCAGAGCTAGCTTTCAATCATCCATCTTGTACTGATAAGGGCATAGAACTTAGGTGTCAAAGCCTAAGGCCCAGCCCAGTGCACGGTTCGCCCCGCTCAAAGGTTTCACTCACCCATCCAATATTGTTTTGTGAACATGAGCCTGTACTCATAGAGCATGTCAAACAGGAGAAGGACCCAGTCCGCCTCCTTTGTCTCAACATTGAATGTTTTCCACAGTGGACCCATCCTCTCCTGAACCAGAATGACAAGAGAAGGTCTGCAATATAAACTGAAGTCGCATTCTTTTATTCTTCACAGCCATGTCAGACCAGACCAAGTTATCATTTTCACGTCCTCACTGCATGAACTCAACTCGCTGTCCACATTTTCAATAATATTGACATGTACCAAGTATCACCAGTACCAACAATCACTCGGCAAGCCCACGTCAAGTCAAGCCCCAACAGATAAACATGCCAACCCAAATCAACCCTCATGTTGATCAGGGCGTACCTTGACCATGTAGTGTGCCCAGGATTGGGAGTGATTCCTTATGTGAGTGGTGCAAGTGCCCTCTTTCAAGATTGTGGAGGCTACAATTACATTTATGGGCTGCCACGGCTACAAAAGAGCATAAAAAGGCAATCCATTATCAGCGGATGTAAAAATTCAAGAAGAGATGGCATTAATCAAGTAGCAGAAAGATCAACAGATATTTCGATGAAAGATGGCATTTCTCAGCTTCTGTGCAGAAATAAGGAGCTGGGTTGATAAGCATGAACTCCAAATTCCCTCATGACAGGGGAGACGCTCTTCTCACAACATTGATGTACTTGTGTACATGCAAGGCTCATTTTACGCTTTATCACCATAAGGTAGTAACCCATCTGCTCTACAGCTTCCTCTGAGGAGATGTCTGGGCAGCTGCTCCCCAGGTCCTCCCCTGTCCTCTTTGGGTTTTCTGATTTATTGAAACTCACCCCTCAATAATAAACAGATAACAAAGTACAAGCAGGAGAGAGTGTGAACATTCTTGCACTCATGAAGCTCCGGGAGATACTTATGATTGCAAGGGTGACTTGTTACAGGGCTGCAGCTAGCAGAAGCTCATGTTATGCTGTGGAAGCTTTTGGAATACATCACTGGAACAGTTAAATCATAGAAGACTCACGTGGCCGCTCTGGGCACTTCATCACGAGCTGGCCTTCAGCGTTGCACATGTACCGCCCCAATATGCGGGTAATGGCCTTTCGCCACTCCATGTACTACACATATGACATGCTATGTAGTGAGTGCTGAGTACAGCATGTCGACTGCATGCCTATCCCTCATTGCTGTAAAAGGGCATCTGAACTTCACCTTTGGATCCTCTGCCACCTTGTCTAGAATGAATCTGGCTTGCCCTTTGAACTTGTCTTTTAAGAAAGATTGCTCTTGGTACTTCAGAACACACATGAGAAACGGGGCGTCAGAAGAAGTGGGTCATTGCAACAACTAAACACAGGTCACATCCTGCGTCATGGAGTGTGCTGAAGTACCATGATTGTTGAGATGCTGCTTTCTGGTAAGAGTCCAACCAGAGATGCAAAAGTAAGACTGGAGATATTCCCAAGCTGCCAGGACATTTTACTTCCCCATTCAACCTCCTGAAAGGTCCATTTCATCCCAAATGGACGTGGTCATTATGTGTAGTACTTTATTTACCGAAGATTCTGTAACGATCCACTTCTACCCACTCATGCTGTACACATCTAAAAGCAACCCAACAGTCACATCATCACCTCCAAGGAGGTGTCTACTTCCTGTTGAAATAAACAGATAGTTGAGATATCAGGAAGGACTTATCAGGTCTGAAATATGCTCCGGGCATGCGCCTTTATTCAAATGGCATTTCAAAGAAGCAAACTTGCATTTGAATGACTCGCTAAACCCTCATGCAAGACGCCAATGCTTTCACTTAGAGTGAAAGAATTGGCATCACCCTCACAAATTCTACAGAAACATTAATGTGATTTTTTTTATCAGAGGCATCTAGCAGCTCCTTAGTACATCAGATTTGCTATAAGCATCATAACTAGGTCACTTACCTCTGGTTTAACACTGTGAATCCGCGCCAGCTCAGTTGCAAAGTCCTGTTACATGAGCGTGAGGGAAGAGTCAAGATGTCTGCGCTTGAAGTAATTAAGAAATGCTGCTGCTTTATGGTTTGCCTGCCTGCACCTTCTATCATGTTGTGCCGAATCTGTTGTACCACAGACTCTTCTATAACCATCACTCGCCCACACATTCCATACTAATGTACTCCTTTCAGCAAATCCCTAGTTGCAATCCACGAGCATGAGATTGGGGGGGGGGAAACAGCCATGCTTGATGGTTTGACAACAAAGACAAAATAGAATGGAAATTGATGCCACTAATGTATGCCTGTCACCATACATATGCCCTCTGAATGGGTCATCACTTCAGGTCCTTTGCACAAACTACCATGAGACACCCCAACTTACAAGATGTCTTCCCCTGAGCGGCTGCTTCCTACCTTAGACGCACGCTCAGATACAGCGCTGGCTTGCTTCTGGGTCATGTTTGGGAAGCTCTCCTGAGAGCAGCACAGCAATCAGAGATTCAGTAAAGAACATTTCAGGGGCATGATGGACAGAGATGGAGAGAGTTCAGGGAATGTAACTACTCCTTGGGTGCACAGTGGCGAGTGACATGGGTGACTCTTGTTGATGGATCGTACAGTATGTTACTCTCTGAGCTTGCAAAGCCCGTACTTCATTAGCAAAGCGCTGAAGTATCTCACATCACTAGAAAGCATTGCCGATGCTAAGCTACTTGTGATATTGCATGTCCTCTCTACATTTCCTCATGAACAGTACCTCATGATTAGAATTCTCAAACTCAAACTCTGTTGTACCAGTCTGGACCACGCAGACAGTATTTTCACTCATACAGCATGCGAGACAAGCGAGTGACACTTCAGAGTTACGCCACCTCACCATCAAGGAGGGAAGGCACATGAAAGGGTCATAAGATATTCCAGCAGTGAACGCAAAGGGGCCGAAGAGCTTTAGCAAGCTGATGGGGACAGTGGTAAGACTCTTGTCCTGGTATTAAGGCCATCATGATAGGAGGGAAGATGTCAGGGTAGATTTAGGCGGCAGTACACACGTAATACACTATGTGCTAATTATAAATACAGCACTATGTCATATTCTCTGTTGTAGTACTCTGTGCTTTCAAACCGCCCAGCATGGGCTAAATCCCTGAATCGTGTAATGATGTTATTATTGAGCAACAGTTTAGCTACTCTCATGACCGTTTTAGAGAGAATCCTCAAACCTGCCGCTAAATCTCATAGAATGCATCTTACTTCTGAGGAGGCCAGTTCAACTTGGCGACCGAGCTCCAGTTCTTCTTGAAGTTCAGACACTTGGAATTTCAACTTTTCTAGTTGGCCTTGCGTCCACTCCAGCTCCTCCTCTAGATTCTTGTGCGCTGTTTTAAGAGTCTTCATATCAGCCTCTGTACTGGAGCCAGTGTGGAACTGGGGCCCAGAAGTAAAGCCTCCTCCCTGAGTCAGAAGGGGTTGAGTGCTTTGGCAAGGCAGCTCTGATTTGTAAGGTTTTTGTTGAGTTTCCCAGCAATAGAATCAGCAAAAGTTGAACTTACTTTTTACCTTCAACATGATGTTCATTTTACAAGAAAGAGGATGGAGATGGACAGTGCAATTTAGTGACCTAATCTCACCAATCTCAACTTCGGTGCCAACATGACGACTCCTGATCCTAGAATAAAAACAAAAAGGCCAATTATGAGCACTGCCTGAGACCCCTGATGATCACTCATGAAATATATGTTGCAGTCGTCACAATAACATATGAGATCCAAACGTGTGATGAATGTGCGATATTTCAACGACAAACAGTATTACAAACGCAATGTCTTACAACCGTTTGATTATGAGGGCCTGCACATCGCTGTTCTGATTGTCTATTTGCCGTACAACCCATTGGCGTGAATTTGAAAATCTGTATGAGATTGAGTACACCTGAGATTGATGTACCACATTAATCTTTGGCGTATTACAACTTACAGAGATTAGCAGTCACCAGAATTCACAAAGTATGACCGAGAGTTACTGCAGGTAGGAGATTGTACCAAAGAAAATGCTATGGAAACTGTTTATGAGCTAGGTATAACGAAGGTGTTCGTTTTAGAGCACGTGCACCTCGTCTCGCGCAGCAGGGTAGTCTGTTCCTCTTTTTGGGAAATGTCAGATGATGACAACTTGCAATAGCTTAGTAGAGAAATGGCATATTTACAGGAGTAAGGGACTGACAAGCATTAAGTGATATATTCCATTGCAATAAGGGCAAATGAAATGATAGAGATTTTGAGGAGTGATTAGGTGATCAAGTACCACTGTGTGGCATAGGTAGCTGTGAAGATGAACAACTCAAAAGGTGGGTGGAGTCACGTCTCCAGCAAGTTTGTACAACCCAATCCCAGGCAGGACCAGTCTGAAGAGCACCCAACCTCCTAGCAAACTGATTGCTGCACCGTATGCAAGCTTGTTTGTCCTACGAAGACATGAGGTGCATGTGCTCAAGACTGATACAAGGAGAAGTTGCTTCAATGATAGTTTGTTCATTTTAATGAAGAAGTGTGTGCCCCAGGTAGGTTTGCAGCTCACCAGAACATAAATCCTCTTTTTCCCAAATACAGCTCAGTAATCTTTTGTGCCAATGGCATCTGCTCAAAACCTTCTGGGAGTAACTGCCATTCTTTCCACTCGGCATACTGTCCACTGGATTCGGTGTCCTTTGACGCAGGTTGATTCACACCACGGATAGGAATCTGCCTAGCCATTTTTCTTCGTCCCTCTCGAATGGACGTCTCCATAGCCTCAAGTCGTGCTTCTTTATCTGGAGTTGTAGAAGAACTAGCGATACTTCCACTTGCTGCAGTGCTCTCTACTGAGCTAGAAGGGTGAATGTTTTTGAAAGGATTGCCCTGATTTTCGGTAACATTGGTCTCTGCTTTTCCTGTTGGAGTGGCTTGGAATGAGGCAACATGTCTTGGAGGTGTGCGATCTCTAAGCGTAAAACTGATGTTACGAATCTTTACGCAGATGGACATGGTGGTTAACTAAGGAGTACTTTGGAACGCCAGAACGGACATCCCCAGCTTGAAAAGTGTGGACGATATTGGAAACCATCTAGCTCACATGGTCGTAATTGAAGAAAATAAAGGGACGTAAAGTAGAGACCAGCGTATTTGTGCATGATAACCCACGACTTTACACATGAAGATAACTGCCTTTAAGTCGAACTGTTCGCAGAAATAAAGAACGGACTACGCTGTTGACATTATTTTCTGCAATTGAGATACGAGCTGAAAGAGGCATTGAGCCAAAATCGTATTTGTTCCTTCCTCCTACAGGCGCAAATGTAAAAGAATTTGATTGGAATATGGGTATATCATGAATAGCAACACCCACAAAAAGAATCGCTGAACAAGCCGCTGTCGCTGCGACCCTGTTTATGATTGAGCCATCAGTTTCACATAGATTGAAAGTAGTATTGAGAAGCGAACTTATTTATTCTTAGCATACACTGCATTCTATAAAGCTTCTATTGTAACTATATGTCTTCTGAATTCTAGCCATGACACACAATATCTCTGTCATTGAGTCTATATAACCCAGGAGTTTTCGCTCCAGATCTTGGAAATCAGTCATAATCAACCCTGATGCGCTTTGCCCCATCCCCACTTCCACTTGCATACCCCCTCTCATCTCCACCTCCACTGAACTAAGTGTCTCTGGTAAGTTGTGCAGGTGACAGCTTGGCCACAACGTCATATCTCTCTGCCATGCTGTTGCTCATGCGTGTCCTAACTTCAGGAGAATGACCTCTAAGCCGCACTGCGCCATGACTTCTCTCAAACTCGGATAATGACGAGTGGCGTGCATTGCAATGAAAATCCTCAGAGCGCTTTGTGCAATGAAAATCCTCAGAGCGCTTTGGCGTAGGCTCTGCTTCCGTGTTAACATATTGCACAACCTTGCCACCATGGCCATAACCTGAGCTGCCACCCCTCAGCAGTGCAATCCCGTACTTGTCGTACCCTGGCGCCCAGGCTGTGCTGCTGGCACAGCGCTCTAACGAGGCTCCATTATTCAAACCACTCCTCACCATCACACATTTTTGGCCAGGAATGAGAGCGTAAAAATGTGGGTCATGCTCCTGGTGGTATGAAGACACTTCCCACCTTGCCGGGTAAAAGCTTCCTCCTGCACAATTGCAGGCTCCAGAACCAGCCATGGAGACGGCTCGAGGTGTCATATGTTGGTGAGGTCTTCGGTCTCTTGCTGTTGTAGCAAACCTTGCTCTGCGAGACATCACATGAGAGATCATATTGCAGTAGATAGGTTGTTATGGACTCCTGTTTGAATATGTTGCTTCAGGTGAGTTCGGCAAGGGAATTGCATACACTTCATACTAAGAGGGCATTCTTCTATCTTGTGTACAGACTGGCTCCGATCCAAATCAAAAGAGCAAGCTTCAAATACGTATCAGTCATGAGGGTTCCCAACCTTATGCCTCTTTAATAAGTCACAAGTTCTAATGGGGCCTACTACTCAAAGCTGATGTAAATGCAGCACACAGCAGGAAGTTCTTCATAAACCATGAAAAACTCTCCCTCAGCATCATGATGTACCGCCATCCTTCACTCTGTCATCCTCCTGGAACACTTTCCTAACAAATTCCATGGATGGCTTCATATCAGCAGTACTGTCAAGTCTCCTTGATTCCAACCTGGAGCTGCTGGGAGGGGCCTTCGGTGCTCTTGGCACGAACTTTGGGGCACCGCCTTGCTTTGGCCTGCATGGAGATTAGGAATACATTATCACTGCTGAATCCAAGGATGTGGCACACTCTCATGTCTAAGATGCATCAGCCGACCTGTTGGTGTTCTCACCTTATTCTGACCCTGCTCTGGTACCATGCTGACACTAGCCACTTATCAGGATAACACCAAGCTCACACTAAGCACTCACCGGATCACACCGTGCTTGTCCTTGCTCAAACCAAGCTCACACTAAGCACTCACCGGATAACAAGGAGCTCCTCCTTGCTGACACCAGGCCCAAACTAAGCACTATCCATGTTAACACTGAACTCCTCCTTGCTCACAACAAGCTCAAACTAAGCACTCATCATGATCACACTAGGCTCCTCCTTGCTCACAACAAGCTCACACTAAGCACTCACCGGCTCACATCAAGTTCCTCCATGCTCTCCTCTCTGACAACTATGCCCTCAACATTTGTAGGCTGATCATTGTTGTTACGCCTTCAAAATAGCATCATTGATACGTCAGAAATGGGCCACACACACAGGATGAAACTAGCCAGGGCTGATGCATCACTCTTATTTCAATAAAAATATTAAGATCGATCAAGATCTGTATGTGCATGATTCCAAAGTATCACACATAATGCAAGTATCCAAGGCAGAGATAAGTCATCAGATACCTAAACATTATGTAACAACCCTAGCATCATCGTAATATCTAGATTAATTGTTGATTCACTTGTTGAACTTACTCACAATGACTTCTTGCACATCATTTAAAACCAGAACAGATTATACTTTTGCCCACTACTTTTTTCTCCTCATCTCAACTTATCTTTTTCTCCATGATACAAAGTGACTCCCACCAAAACTTTTAACACAAACAACCTCAACTTTCTGCCTTCAACCTTCTACCAGAATCCCTGCTGCCTCCAGAAGAAGAGCTGGAGGAGGTGAATGATGAACAGGAAGGTCTGAGACTAGAACTGCGGCATCCATCTGAGCTGCTGCTGCTGCTATGCCGGCTTCTGTGCCACCTTCTGTGGCCGACTTGGCTGGGGGGGGCACCACCCCTACTAACACCACAACGAGGAGAAATGTGTCGTTCGCTTGGGTGCGCATCCCTCTCGCCTTCATCTGAGCCTTTGAGTTCTTTGCTACTATCATGCCTTGGTTTCCATAAACCCTAGGAATCTGCCCACCATCCCTCTCGCCTTCATCTGAGCCTTTGAGTTCTTTGCTACTATCATGCCTTGGTTTCCATAAACCCTAGGAATCTGCCCACCATCCCTCTCCTGCCCCGCCACATCCACCTTGTTATCTCTCTTTGATGTCTGGTACCTTGTGCCCTCGGCCTCAGCCTCTCCGCTCCTCAACCTGCATTCTACCATTACTCCTCCAGAAATCTGTAGGCGGGGAGAAGTGGTTGCCTCATTCTTGTGCCTGCCTACTCCTCTGTCACGCCCCCCCACATTCTTGTGCCTGCCTACTCCTCTGTCATGCCCCCCCACATTCTTGTGCCTGCTCCTCTGTCATGCCCCCCCACATTGTCCATGTCAGTGTTTTCATCCTGGCACCTGCAATCATTCTCCGTCTGAGCGTCCACACACGCACCTGCAGAACCAACATAGTGTGCCACAACCTTGCTGCGAACACCGCGCTCAAACATAGAAACTGACTGCTCCTCCTCATGTTCGTCATACATCAGCTCCTCAATGCTCCCACCTCCATCATGAGACCGAGCTAAGTGCTGCCTACATCATATGCCCTCAGCCCCTGCTGTTTCCATCTTGGCGTCCCTCCCAGCTGTTTCCTCAGCACAGCAGTCATAACCTATTATTTCATCGCTACTGCAGTTCTCCTCCCTCTACCTCCGTTCCGGCTTCCTAAGCCCCTCCTCTTGAGCCTCTAGTTCCGGAGCCTCCTGCTGCAGATCATCCTTGCTGACTCCTGGATCTCTCCTGTCAAGGTTGTCTGAGGCGTCTGCACTGTGGTGAAGATCCGGCTCCTGACTCCGTGTCGCCATTTCTATGTTATGCTGCTTTTCACAGGTCTGAGAATCGGACCATGTAGATGGTTGTAGCCTAGAATCATGTGGCTGGCCAGCCTAGAATCATCCAGATCCTGGCCATTTGATGTGATGAGGCTCAGGACGTCATCAGATGTGAAGATTGGGATCGGAGATTCCTCAACTCTCCCAGGCTGCAGGGATGTGAGGCTACTTATGGGCTGAAGGTCAGAGGTAACTGGCAGAGTTTTGTCCTGTAGAGAGCTGGTCTGAGGCTCAGCAACAGTGGGCCCAAGAGATCTAGAGTGTTCACCTTGTGGTAATTGATTGAGATTAAGCTAGGGAGACGTACTGAGTTGACTATTTAAAGGGAGGGGAAATTATGGAATCAGATCCTATGGAGATATTGCGTGCTCATTCGTGGCATGTTAAGGTCATGCTAAAAAGTTGCATTGAGGAGTTGTACATATGAAGAGTTTCAGGGTGGATCGTATTTCTTGGTCGCAGCATGTGGGTCATTGCCTGTCACCTGGGATGTACATGGGCACAGAGGTCCAAAGAGTCTTGCAATTCTGTCTCAGTCGGATTCGTTTTTGTTTTGAGTAGCATGCTTCCACTATTCGGCTTTTTCTCTTGCAAATCAGTAGTGTCTTCCACATGTCCTTTCTCTGTGGAGAGAGGCAGTATTAGGGTCGTAACATGTAACATGCTTCCTTATCAATGCAGTAACTTTTAACATTGCATGACAACATGTACGTCGAGGGGATGACGAGGACATCGGTTACACAATTTTGCATTCATATTACTCACCCTTATCACGGTGAGAATGTTGGCACCGAGAATGTTGAGAAATATCCCGTAATACAGGGGCAAGCCCAAATGCTGAACGCCCTTCTAGTCTTGAAAGGCACAGAGTAGTGTGAGCGTCCAACTCGTCCTTGGACAGGGTGTGACGTCATTAAATAGGAAATTAATTTCTATTAAACAAGAAATACGTAAAAATACCTTCGACAGGCCGACTGTGCTTGTGACTGACAATTTTAGATACTGGGACTCCATATGAAAAATTTGAAGGGTTGATAAGAAGCCCCATTCACCTAGGAACTTAGCTATGATAGCTAGTGTGTATTCTGCTGAGTAAACCGGAAGCTCCAGCTGCAACACAGGAAAATATCGAGCGTTGAATGTCCCCATATTTCGAAATCTCCTGTGTAAAGGATTTTGAAGTTGACAATCAACGAAAGTTTGAGATGTCACAAGGTAGTTACACATTAAGCTACCCTTAGGGTTTACATTTCCCTCCACAACATGATTCGGCTACCTTCCTTCAGCGGACACGCTACTGCCCGTGCCAAATGAATCAAACTTACTCGCTACCATACGTAGATGTGCTCGTTAAAGAGTACCTGATGTTCAGGGGCTTTGTGAAGACTCTAGACTCACTAAACAGTGAACTTTCGACAGATCAGGGTTGCGGATATCAAAGTTCAAGCATGTCAGATTTTGTATTTAGAAATCTTATCCCAGAGCTTCGAACTAAGGAACTCATGGAGTACCTAGACTTCCTGAACAACAGGTGACAAATCCCAGGACTGTGTGCATGGTTATGTTTCTGATGCCATGCAGGGCATGTCAAATAGTAGTCATTGTATTGACGTGGACAAAATAGGACTTGACAAAGCACCAACATCTTCAGGATGTATATGCATTTGGACTCGCGCTACGACAAGCCCATACAGAAAATGGAGCAGTCCTTGATCAAGTACCTGTTGATCACAGCAATAAGAAGGAATCGACCGGACAAGGTAACTATCTATGTTCTTTGGTTGTAAATGTGTCAAATTGCATGATACCCTACCCATATTGCATCTATCCAGTTTCATGAAAAGCACACATATTAAGTGTGAAAAGAGAGTTGTTTGTCCTGTGAATTCTCAGACTACTTTTACACACTTTGTTTCACATGCACTTCACAACATGGCACTGGCTGCATTGCACTACCACTGACATGCTTTAGTTAAATGCTGCCTATGTCAGCTGAGGCTTCGGATGCTCATGACTGATCTTTGTCTTTCCTCTTGATTCTTTCTCAGGTTGAAGAGTTTTTCCGCCTGTACGGCACTGACCTGCTGGCAGGCCCTGAAGGAGGCATGTGGAGGCCCTGGTGTGCTCTTGCCTTCATTCCAGAGCCATGGAGAGATCCACACTTCCAGGTTGGATGATTAACACCCATCATCATAATGATACCTCTCCCACCTGCATCCTCTCATACTATGATATCTTTTCTAATGCAGTTTTATGACTTAAGATGGTAAGTAGCCTTTGTGCGGTCATCTGACTGTTATGATCTTGTGTGCACATCCTGCCTACTTTAACCTCAAAGCAAAGATTGGGATAGCTCAACTTATTATTGATAAGTTGAGTTGTGCTGATGCCGTTACTGTTTTCTACTAGGCTATCTTCTACCTTGCAACCCTGCCTATCTTCTATCTTCCCTCCCCATCACCCTGCCTGTCTGGACCACGCACCTCATCTCTAATGAAACTCAACTATGTAATTCAACTTGAAGAGATTCTCTACATATTTGTACAGTCATAGCCGTTACGCCCCATTCTGTCCTATCCAGGCACATTTTCTTCCACAATGGTCTCAGCTTTTGGAGACTTCTTTTTGCAACTTTATGAATGAGATCACGGCACGCCTACCTGTCCCCGCCATCCTGAGGTTCAGTACTGATAGACAACAGGTGTATAGTTACAATTTTTACCATATAGCATACTTCTACCAATCAAATGACAGAGTCCTCGTTTGATTTTTTATGACAAGGGTCATGTTATGCTTTTTTTCCTGTTTGACAGAGGCTGCAGCTTCAAGCAGAAGTGGACGCTTTGAAGGAGCAAGTTAGCTTCCTACAGCAGCAGCAACATTTGAACCCGAGGGATACGAAGCAGCAGCAGCAGCAGCATGCAACTTCACGGCTGTGCTCTACAGCCTCTCAAACTTACGTCAGACAGCAAGACAGTGCACTCCCTGCACTAGACACTGACCAAGATCTTCATATTATCATGCAACATGATCTGAGCTCCAGCAGCACTCATCAAAGACCATATACAGCCGCACTCAGTAAGGATGCGGTCATGAGAGTTGACATGTATCTGAAAGATTCACCTCAGGATGCAGCATCTCAGGATCCCATGTCTTTTGGTGAGCAGTCAGTGAATAAACCATGGGGATGATGTTCAGACAAAGCCAAATTGTAAGGTGGACACATTTTAAAAACATGCATGTTTTGTTCTTGGCGAGTAAAACCTGTCATTTCATTAGGATAACTTATGCCATGTTGTTGTTGTTGTGTGAAGTATGGCTGTGCAATATGACATTCATCACTTGGGACAATGTGTGGACAGATGAATAGTAGGTATAGGGTGTTGGAGGGATTTTTTCAGGCCCTGATTTTAATTATCATGTAGTGAAGAACTTAGCTAAGATGGTACGATGTGACATTCCCCTAGATGAGAAGAGAGATGATTGTATCCTGTGGATCCTGTTTTTCACCTCGTGATCGTATTCTATCCTAGAAGGTCAATGTCTTTTTCAACCCTACTTCACACATGGCTTCACATTCAGCTACTATCGGTGTTCCAAAGGGACCAACGACGTGTTCCTCTCACATCACTGACAACCCTAGTTTTAGAGAACCATCTACTGGAATATTGCTTGAGGGTTTGGAGCTGCGTGGTATCCACCCTGTTGCTACACTGAACTGATTATGCGAGGTAGGGTATAATGTTTGAGAGGCTCATTTCTGTTGATGAGGCACATACAGAACTAGTGGGCATGAAGAGATGCATGAAGGAGCGCAGATTCCCCCCTAAGGTGTGTACACATTATCCACATGATGAATGATGCAGCTAGATGCAGCATGGATATACAGATATAACTTTGTTAAGAAAGTTTCTGAAGCTGGGAGGATCCTCCACATGTCTTAACCCTGCGTTCTCTCATCCTTTTCATCGCAACATTTGACCATGGTCTTAAGGACCATCAGCATTTAAGTACAAGTTTTGTGCATGCTTTGATTAATGTTGGCAGCTGGAATTATTAAGTAGCAGATTTCACGATTGAACAGGTGTATGTTCCTAGCCAAGTCTGTAAGGCAGGACGAAAGAATTTGTAGGAAAAATGTAATACAATGTATGTCTTGCAAATCTGCTGTAGTGAAAATCTCATGGCAATCTCTATGTTAATTCATGTTGACTTACATTACTAGCACGTGGGTGCTTACTTTTATTGCAAAAATTCATGCAGACATGAATGTTGATTGAACTACCTATGAATTTACGCCAGTAATGTTTAGGTACTGACATAGAAATACAAGCTTTGAAGCGTAAATGATTTGTGTTAGCTAATAGACTAACACAAGCGAAAATTTCATTGAAACGCAAAAGTTTCAAATAGGTAGGTACTGATAACTTGTCCTAGATCCGAAACCAGAACATTCGCCACATTCATTTTGTACGCATCATCGCTTTTGTTCCTGATTCGAATGATCTCTTAAATCAATGTCTAATCCTGTGAAAGTTCTCTTTACGGGAGATATCCGTGGTGATCTCCCTAGATTATTAAAAAAGCTTGACGCAGTCAACAATAAGAGTGGGCCATTTGCTGCGGCATTTGTGGCCGGTAGCTTTCTCAATGATCAGGGGCAAATGCAGGACCTGCCCCTAAAATCAAACACTCCTCTGCCTATTTACTTCATTGGAGCAGGTACATGCTGTCAAAGCTTGAATGCCAACGTTTTGTACGTTGCAACTCATTGAATTGAAACAGTCAGAGACATTGTAAATCCTCAGATTATGCGCTGCTGAGCTTTTCCTGCCTCCAGATCAGATCTTGCCTCCTCAATTTTCTGAAACACATAGGTGCAGGTGGAAAACTGCCAGTTGGACTTACAGACAGAGGACTTCAATACCTAGGAAAATGTGGAGTGGTAATGTCTCATGCACTCTTCAGCGTATCCGTCACGGAAGCTGCTATATTATACACTTGAAACGTCATCCAATCAATCAAACCTTATGTTATGGAGCATTTAGAAAATATGGACATAGATGACGATGGTCCTATTTTTTGCTGTATGCGTTTCCCACTGCAGTAGTTGAGCCTGTACAAAATTAGGTATGTAGTGTAGGAATGTGAGTACGTACACTAGTATGAACAATGCCCTGCTCCACATGGTTCTTCACAGGTGACAGTCGCTGGTCTGACTGTAGCATTCCTAGATGGATACGGTGAAAGTAGCCATGCAGCTTCTGTTGGCAGCTATAAATACACACGAGATGATGTGGAGTTGTTGAAACGGAAATTGGACCTGCATGCGGGGGAGGTTGACATTCTGTTGACGTGCGAATGGCCCAGGGGCATTGCTGGGGGTGAGACCTTGCAGTAGCCGCGTGTTAGATTCAGGGCTTTGTGGGCATAGCTGGAGGTGCACCCTTGTTTAATGGGCAGTCTTAAAAAGGAGTTGCTCCAGTGTTTTGTATGAGTGCTTATGAGTTTGAGGGTCTTCACATGTACGCTGTCCTGTGCCCTTGTCGTTGCTCTCAAATCCTGCTCAGAGACCCTACACCATGTCGCCACTGTATTGTCAGGTCTTGAGGCTACAGGGTCAGCTGCTGCCCCACCAGAGGGTGTGAGCGTGGGCACAGGCTCTCCTGTAGTGGCTGAGGTAGCCATCCATGCGAGACCTAGGTACAGAATTGGCGATAGAAGAAGAGGGTTTAGAAAAGGGTGTGCATTTAGGCATGATCTTAGGCTAATGTTAAGAACAATTCCCTTCTACACTTCATGGTGCGCCCAGTACCTGTGTGGCTGCAGGTAATAAAACCTGTAGAAGGGCCAAATACCACATCAATGTTGAGTCTCCTGAGGACTGAAGGAATCAGGAACAATGGGGATCTTTATGCACAGACATTTAGATGTAAATATGTTATTGCTGTGAATATGTTGAGTTCCCACAAAGATTCGTGTGCATGCATATGTTTCATGCCGCCTCCAGGTATCACATAGCTGCGGGACAAGATGTAGCATTCACAAGGCTGCCCTACACAAATCGTGACCTGGGAGTAGGAATAAGAGCAACAAGATTTGTGGGGCTGGCCCCTATTGCAGGTAAGGTTCAAAGTAATGTGTTCGCCGTCCATGCTCGAGATTGTCTGCATGCCTCAAGCTTTCTGGAGTACAGAAAGGAGATTCAAATCTGTGTCAGATATTTACAATCTGTAGTCGACAGACAGCAATTTGGGATGGTGTTCTCCTTCGATAACAACAAGAGGGGCGGACAAGCACAGCTTTTCGTACCTCCTAGCATTTTCTCAGAGAAAACGCGATACCAAGTTTTTGATAATATTTGTTACACATACAGCAATGTGGGCACTTTTTCTTCATGCCGCTACAGGGAAAGCCAAGTCCTTCCATGCCCTGAACCTAACTCCGTCTTCAGACATGGACCCTGAAGCACTGTCAGCCAAGCCAGAGGCCAGTACTCCCTCACCCTTGGAGATTGCAGCAGTACAAAGTAATAAACGGATTGGGTATGAGAATGGTGTAGAGGGTGTGAACAGTGGGGACTGGAGATGGCAACAGCAGCAAGGGAAGAGGCTGCGGATACAGGTATAATGGGACTAATAGTGATGTAGCCAAGTCGTAGATTGGTAACACTTCATTGGTTCTATGACCCAAGCATTGCAACTTCTGCGCATTTTATTGGAAACAGATGAAGATGAGAAAGGAACAGCCTTGTGTACTTGTAGTTGTTAAGATGGGAGTTGCGTTAGCAAGACGTCTACATGCCATTCCTTGATACCTCGTACCCATGGATGTGACAAATTTACATAGTACCCAATTTATGTTTGTAGCATGTCGCTATTGAGTCACGACCTGATGTACAAAAAGACAGCGCTGCCACCGTCATTGCACGGAATGTGCCCTTCGGAGCGGAGGAGACGGAGCTCCGCTCATGGTTCTCCTCTGCAGCTGGCACCATTGTCAACATGTACAGAGGGACGAACGCAGAATCTGGCAGGCTCAACAGTTGGATGAGTGTGCAGGTAATGCATGTACATCCCATGACAAGGGAAGGTATGTCTTCATTTACTGAGTTTAGGCATTGGATGATAATTGTGTAATCGCCAACCTGTTCAATTCTAGAAACTCAATGAAAGTCACGTAGAGGGCCAGCTTCCACTCTTTACAACGGATAATAGTGATGGACAAGGCCTGTAAATAAATACACTTTATGTGTATTCTTTTACTTCAGGAGTCCATCTTGAAGGTGTTCTTTGCTCTGCATTCTACCCTCCAGAGGCTGGCATCAATCACAAAGCCATCCTTTTCTTCATGTCTGTTGCTAGCACAGTCTTGAGCTCATGGTTTCACTGCTTCACCCTGCAGTACGCATCAGCAGCTGAAGCAGCGCAAGCAATACAGGCCCTGAATGGTGCAGAACTGCAGGGAAGGCAAATCTCAGTAGAGCAAGCGAGAGCAGGGGGGGGTGGAGGGGGGATGGGGGGGGCTGTTCCACCACCCACTGCCTCAGAGGCATGCTGGTTTTGCCTAGGCAGCAGTGCTGCTGACTTAGGTCTTGTGGTGGGTCTTATGTTTGCTTTACCAGAATGTGGGCTACTGAATTGGGTCTTGCTGTGAATCTCACATGTGTTGCAATTAACGCTGATAAATAATACTGGTAGTAGTAGCTGTTGCTAGTAGAGCTAGAAGAAGTGAGCACAATTACATACACAGTAAAAGTTATATTAATAGTATTAGCAATTTACAGTAAGACAGAAGCAGGACAGGTGATTGAGCAGGGCTGGTGATGTAACAAGTCAGATGAGACTGGATATTTCAATTATAATTTCTGTGACATGTTGTGGAGAGCACGATTTCTTCCAAATGAAGGCATGTGTTGGAGAGGAAGCGTACATCGCGTTGGATAAGGGAGCCATTACCCCAACACATGCACTAGTTGTCCCCATTGATCATGCAAGATGTGCCGCTGAGCTGTCGCCAGGGGCCTTTGCAGAGGTGGAGAGGTGACTTGAGTGACGAAACTACAACCACAACCAGATCTGTGGCCCACAGCGCTACCTCAGATAGGCAATGGAGATGCATTAAATATCATAACCGTGTGTACCTGTTTTTCTTATACTTTTCCATCTATAATTGTCTAACCTTTACTACTCCTGGCTTGTGCACAATGCCAAGGTACTTGTCAGCGCTCTCCTCCTGTTTCGCGACCCAAGGGCTGCAACTGATTGCATTTGAGCGTTACTTGAGCCTCCGCAAGTCTAGTGCGGGAGGCAACCATTGCCACATTAACGTTATGGGCGTGCCCTCCACATCTGCGGGAAGGGCTCAGAAAATGTTTTCAGATGCTCTGAGGGCCGCAGGGCTGGGAGAGTTCGAGGTGCTGCAAGGTGGAGCAGGAGCAGGTGCAACAGCAATACAGTGTATGCTGCGCGGCGCCCTGGGCACAGGTGGCGGAGGGGCAGCACCTGAGTACTTTCAGGCCATTCTGCCAGGTGGACTGCGACTGGTGCAGGTACTTGCGCGTGGAGTGCGTTTTCCTTTGAATCTGGGGAGGGAGGTTTTGGCTGGCCTGGCTGGGACGCCTGAAAGAGCTGATTGGAAAATGTGCATAGGAGAAGGAACAGCAGAGAAGCAAGCTGCAGCAGTAGAAGCATTCAAGACCATGTTCCAGCCATACGCCCCGAATACTGCAACGTAATGTGCATGAAAATACTGAGTGTACAGAGGAATCCTAGGAGTTTTCTTCGTTACAAGCTGATGACTCAAACAGAACTTGCTCATCATCTCTTGACCTACTTAATTCTTTTCCATGTAGATAATGGACTTTCAAAGTAAATACTGATGGACTGTGTCATTGGGTTTTGGGCAGGGACTGATATCTACCACACACAAGGCACACTCAGTGAAAGACACATGCAAAATTCCACAGAAAAAAACACCCTGGCATAGTGAAACATGCATGTTGTGACCTTATTTGCGCAGAAATTGAAAGCTATGAGCAGGAAACCACTAGCATAACTTTCTCGTCTACAAAATTGCGAACAGGTCTGATATGGTAGAGCTCTCTCCCGTCACAGGAAAGGACAATTTTACCACTCCTCTAACATCTGCAATATTCATCATTCTGATTTTTCCAACTCTTGTAAAGCCCTTGATCTCTTTCTCGAGACTGCAGCAGAGGAGGAAGCCTTATAAACCCAGTTCCCTCCTAGGAGTAATGCTACAAGGCCTCCAACAACTGCAATGTTACGCCAATGCTCTGGAGTCCTTGCAAGGCCTAATGAAGCATAAGTTCCCTGTTGCATGGGAGGAAATTGAAAGATTATGAGAGCTGATCACAATGTTATGGGATTCATGCACGTACCGTTATCAAAGCATAGCGAATTATTTGCTGAACTGGCGTCATTACGTAAACTCCTTGCGTTGTAGAGTGACCAGTCTGCAAATTTGATAAATAACGTTAGTGTGATCATATTGATTCGTATTAAAAAAAATCTACAAACCTGAGTGGACTTATCATCTGCTAAGTAAGACACAGATGCCTGTGGCAGTAAAACTCCTCCTCCCGCTGTGAAGGTCATGACATACGAGTGTTTCACGCTGCTTCCCTCGGCAATGACTGGAAAAGAAGCATCCGTTGAACCATCTAGCAACTTTGCATTTTCGGGGAGCTTGTCTGACAGTTTAACAAACTTAGCTGACCTGTCCAAGCATGGGCACCAACCTTAAGATCTGGGGAATGACATTGTCGTTAGGATACTCACATTGACCCTGCGTTGTAAATGTCGAGAAAGACGGTAACATTTCTGCCCTGAATAGCGACCTCCTCCTTCAATGACTTTCTCAAGATCAGCAACGCTCGGTTGACGTCTTCGTATTCATCGTCATCGTCATCATGAGCATCTTCGTTTTCAGATCTGACAATCTGTGTCGATAACAACAAAACAGAGAAAAACAGTCCCCATGCAAGCTTAGAAGAGGACATATACGCACACATCCTTAGAAAAATGGGACGTTAAATTAGAGATAAACAACTTCCACAAAATAATCCTTCTTTCTTCTTGTACAATTTTGTACAGCTTGTGGTTTCAGAAGAACAACCAGTATCATTTGCGAACATCTATAATCTCTATTTCTGAAGATATGTGCGATAAGACTGCACTGCAAACCTAAGATGCAACTAAATGTAGCCTTAGACGCATCATGTAGTTTTCGGCGACGCCCCAGTCATGGGGGTTTCCGTGTGCCGGTGTGTGTGTCCGAGTTGACCGGCACTTCTGACCGCTAACTATTGAAGCGCTACAAATATGTTTTGATTTTAGCTTCTAAAAACCTTATTTTACCACGGTCAACGCCCATGCAGTGAGGAACTGGGATGTTCATCTACACGACTGTAGATGAGCACTCTTTGCGTGTGCGTTTGATTAATACAATGTAAAAATACTTAAATTTTACTCAGGTTGAATCTCTAGATCTCAAAGACGTTGTGACTGAACCTGACACATTATCAACCCAGATCAACTCAGCGTTGATACATTTGCGGATGAGTATTGAGTATATTTTAACCACTGTGTCCTCATACATAATGTATACTGCACTTTGTTTTGTTTTGATTTGTACCTTTTTACTTTTTACATTCAGCACTGACAGGCGTCGCCGTTTTTGTGCTACGAGAGTAGCGCACTTTCTCATTCTGTCTGGAACTATTGCAATCTGCCAACAGTGCTTTTAATTGAAATTTGAATGTTTAAGTAAGGTCTTCTGTGGCTTAGCTATGTTAAACGTCCCTAAGCCAGGGAATATAATGCTGTAGGTAGGTGGGTATGGGAATGTGTAATATACCAACCACCAAATGCGACACTATCATAAATTAATTTTTGGGGAATTATGTTAAGTTTGGATTATACCTGAGCTGCCTGAACTCTGTATGGTATAGGGGCTGAGCCCCAGTAGTATGACTATTCCTAGTAACTTGTTTATCCAAATGGAATGTGATATTAATATTCAATAAGCTTACAGGAGGGTAGCGGATACCCTCACACTACGTCTCCAAGCAGATCTGGAAATTATCGGTGAGACAAGATCCACCACAGCAATTATTGAGTAAGTCTGAAAGCTCTTACAGAAAACTATACCATGTTATGTGCTCAGACTGCCCAGACATGAGCAAGGGGCTGGCAAGTCAGTGACAAAGGCAGACTTATTGGCTACACTTCCGTACTCATGGACAACGGCAACAATGTCAAAAGCAGAGATGTTACTTTCCTACCCTTCCCAACAGGCAATGCATCTTATTCAGCACCGTCCTTCGAGGACTTTGCTGAAGGGGGAGAACGACCAGCTGCATTTACTGAAAGTTGATCGAGGATGCTGCACCCATCGTGCCACACCCACCTTGCTACCTCAAGCTGATGTGCCAGCAGTGCCAGTAGATCACCAACAGCCACAGTCACTGACCCCACTCCAACAACATCTGAACAGCCAGTGCTACCAATAAGGACAAGCTCAAGGCCTAACAAGGGCCAGATACCACAGAGGTATGCATTGCAAGCAAAAGCAGCACTTGCTGGTAAGCAGAGGACTGTCATGCACAAAAGAGGAGCAATCCAAATCCCCAGGACATTCAAAGACGTCCTCCTAGTCCTCCTACACCCTCAGTCAGCTCATTTCCATGAAGCTATGAGAGAAGTTAATGCAGTGTTTGATATGGGTGTCCTAGAGCCAGTGAGAGCTCACACCAAGAAGCCTATACCGACCATGATGGTCTATGACGATGTGAAGGTGAAGGCAATCGGTGGATTTGACAGGTACAAAGCCAGATTTGTAGTCAAGGGTTTTGCTCAGAGACCCGGGTTGGATTTTGATGATACTTGGGTTCCTGTCAGCCGCCTAGAATCAGTCAGAAGCTTCCTAGCAGCAGCAGCAGCTGAGAAGTGGATTGTACACCAAGTGGATGTGAAGACAGCCTTCTTCAATGCCGAGCTGTCATAAGAAATATATGTCAGGCTGCCTGAAGAGGTGGATGGTGGAAACCAGGTGTACCGCCTCCGCAAAGCCTTGTACGGACTTAAACTACTTAAACAGGCATCAAGAGCCTGGTATGAGAAACTTACAAAGATGGTGACCACTCTTAAATGGACTCCATATTTTGCAGACTCAGACTTCTTCTGGAGGTGGTCACCTGAAGTAGGATTTGGAGGAGTCTGTTGCCATGTTGATGACATGCTGATTGGTTCCCACTCATCACAGAATGTAGCAGATTTAAAAACACAGCTGGTTGAAATCAAAGACCTGGGCACAGCCAGCTACTACTTAGCAATGGAGGCGAAACAGGATGATGATAAGCTGCTGCTCACACAACACAAGTACACAGAAGAAATCCTTGAAAGATTTCACGTCTAGCTTCATGAGCACAGAAGCATTCCCATGGAAGCAAGGCAGCTCTCAGCTCTGGATGGCGAACTGCTGAATAAAGGGGACACAGGTACATACAGGGAACTGACAGGGTGCCTCAGCACAGTATAGCATACTCAGTGGTTGTGCTTGCAAGGTACATGAAGCAGCCCAGGACCCTGCATCTCAAGGCTGCCATGGACATCCTGAAGTACTTAGCAGCCACTAAGTTGATGGGCATTGAGTATGGTGGTCAGAGGGATACCTTTGTGGGATACTCTGACAGTGATCTAGGTAGTTGTAGGGATGACTCACGTTCCACCACTGGATTTGCATTCATGTTGAATGAGGGAGAAGTTTCCTAGAAGAGAAGACTGCAATCTACTATCGCAGACTCATCATGTGAAGCAGAGTTCATGGCAGCAGCAGAGAGGCTCTCTGGTTCAAGAAACTGCTATCTGATCTGGGTGTCATGAACGATGAAGAAGCCGTGCACATTCTGTATGATAATCTGAGCGCAGAGGCAGTGCAGAAAACGCCAAAAATTACAGAAGTATCCAAGCACATCAGCAGAAAGTGGAACTTTGCCAAGGAGAGAGTAGCTCTGGGTGAAATACAGATTATGTCCCTACATCGAGACAAGTGGCTGACATCCTTACCAAGCCACTAGAGCGCATGAAGTTCAAGCTTGGCGTGAAAGCATGGGATAAATTAGGCCGCACTATACATGCCTGATTTGCAGGAACTCTTATTATGACTCTAGGTTTTGAGCCTTATGAGTTCTTTATGAGTTTCCTTGTTCATGAATGAAGTATTGAAGTATTAAACTGAGAAACATTCTAAGCTCTAAAGTCATGAGACTAAAATGTTTTCTTTTGCCCTCTGGTTACATGAAAATGAAAAAAGCTTGACCAACGGGGGAGTGTTAAGTTTAGACTGACTAGGCCTTACACCTGAACTATCTGAACTCTGTAGGGTATCAATCCAATTGGGGCTGGACCCCAGCAGGACTATTTCCTAGTAACTTGTTTATCCAAATTATCTCGTCTCTCTCTTATAAAAAGGCATAGGGGGTGTCAAGGTTCTTCGCAGACCCTGGCCACGCTGTGGGGGGCACGTTGAGTGTCGACCCAGGCCGCGCCGAGCTCACAGGTCGAGCACGACACCCCCGTAAGGAATTCGGGACTGGGACGAACAAGTGGGTGGACATGCCTGCTCAAAAAAAATCGAACGCACAATTGCAAAGGCCTCCATAACTTCCTTCCCGTACACTGCCAGCTCATCAACACCTTAGTTCTTTTTAAAATTTCGAGATCATGTTAAATATAGAATGCTTCTGGTTGCAAGAAGAGATGTACGCGCTGAGTAATTTACGAAACTGGTAAGGGAAAAAATACGGAATTTTGAAACTTCAGCAGAACTTCCACAAAATTACACGAAATCTAGTGATATTACAACGTTTGAGTGTCAAAACGCGATTGTGTATACAGGTTTCATTATTGGCCTAAGTGATAAGTGTGTTTTCCCCCCATATATTGTACAAGAACGGTTGTTGTATCATCATTGACTCGGACATTTTCATTCAACACAGACATCTTCGTCTTACAAGAATTATGTCACGTTCTAAACATATCCAGACTTTAATGGACATGAGCGCTAAGAATTTTGATGCATGGGAGCAGCATTCAGAATGTTAACCAGCAGCAGATATCCTTCATAACAAAAACATTTGATACAGATACATAACTGTGGCTATCCTTGCACACAAGAACAAATTGATGAAATATTGCACGGTTGTTGCATGGGAACAGTCGTGTTCTTATTGGCCAAATGCTTTGCTTTAATGATTAGAAGAATTTGTAATTCAAAATGTTCGCGGTAGGTAGGTATCTGGTTGTATGCCATATATGATCCAATTTTATTGAAATTATTTGCAATAGCGCCGAAATGGCGTCTAAGTAGCAAATACTGCGTGTGAGAACTGCTTACGGATATTAGGTAGTCCAGGTCAAAGGTTTGGGGTTCAGTGCCTCGGTATCCGACTCATTTTATTGTTTATCGAGAGACAGAGGCTTTGTTTACTGACTTCGCGGATACCAGATGTGGTGCATTCTGGTTTCCGTGCTACTTTTGGGAGTCTTACGGGTAATTACTTCTACGGGATCTGTTGTAAAGTGCTGGATCGATGTGTATTATCTCAGATCAAACGCTTAAATCCCTCTTTAGGCCCCTGTACTTGCTTATCCACCCTACGCTCGAGGGAAAGACTATGCCTGGGTACTCAACTCCACAGATGCCAACAATGGCATCAGTTACTTAGGATCACACACAAGGCTGCGCATGGCAGTGGATAAAATGAAGGATGGTGGGCTCAAGATACCTACTTGATATGGCATGTTTCCATCTGAAGAGGGCCCAATAATTGTCAACTGCTTTATCTTATGAGGACTCCACTAGTTCCTTGCTTCTGGTGCCATACCTACAGGCAAACTAATGAAGGTAGCCACTTTGGGTGGGAGTATCACCGCTGGTCAAGGTGCAGTAGATGCACCTAATTGGCCTCAGTACTTGTTCAACTGGTTGGAGGATACGTATGGCAAAGAGGTCGTCAAAGGCAAGCTGATGGTATATTTACTGGTGATGTTTATTTGAGGCACACCTGTTCCATGTTGGAACCTCATGACCAGGACTCCTACCTGCTTGTTGACAGCAGGCTCATGATGCTAAATTGAATCATGGATAGTCTGCCTTCCGTATCATTGCCCACATTGATTTCCCAAGATGCAGCCGCTCTACACTTGAACTAACTGACAATGCTTTAAGTATATATTCTTTTGTCAGGTAGCAATGGAGCTGTGGGGGGCACAGTGAGCGGTTACATGTCGGTTTGTCACAACATGCATGTGCCCAAAGATGTGGACATAGTTTTAGTGGAGTACAGGTGAGATGAGGAATATGTCTCTACATAGTAAGATCTACAGGATTTGAACTTAACCTAAGTAAGATGTGGGCATACACCTCGCTGGCAAGGGATGTAGCTGCAAAATTTGTTGTATCACCTCTGCACAGCTCTCAAAGATAACTGATGCTGATTGAGGTTACACTCCTGTTTGCTCATCTTGATCGCGCTTGTTGTCTCTTAATTATCCACATGGCTGCGTTGTGAGCGAAAAGGATGTGCAATAACATGGTGAATTTCTTCACACACTACACTTATCATACTTAACATCAAGTCATGAGACGACATGATGATCAGCATGATTAGTTTGTTTAAAGATTGCCTGAAGAACTTCATAAATGTGTTTGCTGCAAGATCTTAGAGATATTAAGCCCCTCCTGTACAGACATTATTCTGTGAAACTTATCATTAAAACATGGTGGTTTTTTGGTAGAAAACGCTAGGTTGACAACTGGCACTCGCAATTAAGACATTCGGTTTACTTCTAGGATGCCCCTCTTTGTATGTCTCCTCTTGCTGTAATTTTCTCAAGTATGAATAAGTATGGGATCTTACGTGTTACCTCCCTGCAGCAAAAAGTTCATATCTCATGGTTCTTCTCGAAGACATGATTCTGAGCATCGTCATCCTATAGGTGACAAGGTTCCCATATCCTTGCTCTCAAAATTAGTTTTTTCCAATGTACAACCTCTCCTCCTTTCAGTGTAAATGACTGGCACAGCCCTGCGCCCACCTTCCAGAATAACATAAGAAGGGGCTACGAGAGACTTCTTCGCAAGCTTTTGAAGTATCCCAACAACCCCGCAGTCATCCTAGTGCACACATATGTGTGGTCACAGGTGACATGGTATTGCATGGTCCTCATGGGTGTAACCACAGGTCACTTGGTTTTGCATGGTCCTAATGGGTGTGACCTTGCAGGGTCTGAGGGGTATTGCTGCACTGTGATGGCTATGTACTGCACAACTCTCCTGTACACTATGTTAGATTGTGAAAGGCCTTTAGTGACATGCATTGCACAATTCTCCAACTACAGGCGTATCCATTTGCGGGCTCATTCTGGAGTAATGCAGAGCGGGAGTTTCATGAGTTTGCACTGTACTACCACCTTCCTTCTGTGAGTGTTTAAGGTTAAAGGATTATGCAGGACATCTTCTTTCTGTGAGATGTGTTGCTGAACAGCTTGAATCCTTCAGCATTATGGTTGAAATTCAAAGTTGAAGTGATGAGGGCATTGTGGTTTGCTAGAGATGTCGCTAATGGAGCACAGGGGTGGGCAGCACAGGGACATAATTTTGACTCAAGAGGTGGCGCTCAAAGAAATGACATGATTGGGCACATGAAGAGATGATGCGTCTGTCCTATATCTGCTGCAACCTGCTGTACTTCATGCACTACAAACGCCTGTTACCTCAGTTTTCAAATCTGATTTTGTATTAAAGCATGTTGTTGTGACTTTATGCTTCATTTGACATTTCCAATCAACCCTAAAGCCTCTCCTATATTCATTGCAGCTATCTCTCAAGGCTTGCTGTTATCAGGTGTGGCTAAGCCCTAAGTTTTAAAACTTTTTGAAGAAGTGACCATAACGACATATATGAAAAGAATGATATACATTGCAGAGATTTTAGAGATAAACTTGGGGCCTGCTCAAGTCCCCCTACTGAAGCATGAACATTGAAAGCAAATGTAATACTCATGTCTTTCTAGCATTCCAACCCTTTCTTGGAGATGGTGATGCTTGTAGCATCTCACTGTTAGCTTGAACTAGCTATCAGACATACTTTTTTTTGTGATCCTGGAGAAAATGCTCATGCTAAAATGGCACAATGTGCCGTGCTGGCCAAAGCATGTGCTTGGTTGGATGATGCCTCTTGCTAGAGCCGCACTATCTTCAAGGAGACAGGAATTGCAATATATGACCAGAGGGAGAATGCACTCTCTGAAATGTCACTATAAATGCCTCAAAAGAGTGTAAATAATAATAAGTCGCTGCCTGTGAACTATTCAGACTGAATTTCCTGGCATGGAAATGAAGCTGTCATCTTCTTTCTCTATTGGATTGTGGTAGAAAATGGTGGCAGGAGAGCCGGGATTCCAGCCCCATCCAGTACGGAACACCAACCAAGACGGCCTCAAGTACAAGGCATTCTACTGGGATAACATACACCCTGACGGCGCTACTGGTGCCAGGTATAGGGAAGACATATGACATAAAGACATGGGATATTGGAGTGACTGAGCTTTGCTAGGCTGGTTTTATATGTAGATTGTTTGTGACCTTGTGCTTTGATTGAAGCAACCTTTGCTGCCTACGGTTGTACATCATGATCGTGGGGAACATTATCATGATGAAGACTGCCCATATCCATTTTTCTGCAATCTATAAGCCTGATGATCAGTAAAGTTATGAGTGCCGGTTATGAATTATGTGAGTGCACACTGCGTTCCTTGAAGCTCCTGGTTCCAACTGCATCAATTACTGCCTTCTTGCAACTGACTGATAGCAGCTTCCACGAAACGCTGAAAACCTGCATCTCGTTTCTCAGGGTAATCGCAGAGTTGGTCATGAATCTTGTCAGACGTACTTATGCTGAGCTGGACGTACAGCCATTAACAGAGGAGGTGAGGTTTTGCTTATGTTTCCTCAAATGGATAATTGAGATACTGATACAAATATGTAGATATGCCTGTTGTCATGTCTTGCACATGCTGGTGTTTGAGCAGATACCATGTGTAGTGTTTCAAATTCAGATATTTCAAATGTTTTATCTTGATGGATTCAGACTGGTTATTGCTCATCACTGTTGACATTTTGTGCAGATATCATTAGTTGTGATCCAGGTTTACCGTTATTCCTGTGATTCCTCCTTACAGTCTGGTGTATCCTTCATGCATGCAGGAGGCTGCATCTCCATCCTTGAAGCTGCCCGCTCCCATGATACCCGGAAACGTCGAGTCCATTAGTGACAAGTGCTTCATTGGGAACTTCTTCACAGAAACTGTGAGTTGAAGTGGAGATGAGGTAAAGTTTGAGTTGGTCAATGTAGTTAAGCCAAGAATGGCTCCCACCTGTCAAGTGGCGGGGTCTTCTGTTGATCAATACTCACATGTGAAAATAATCATTACAACTTATATTTTGAAAAATAAACCCTGAGTACCTATGCTAAACCCTTGCAGGTAAAGGAGAAACCTAAGGGTTGGGAGTGGATAAACGAGTCCCTGACTGAGCGACCGAAATGGGGCTACGTGTCCACAGTGGTACGGCACCTTGATTCATGCTTTCTCCTCTAGAAGCACTACTCCTGCAGTACGGTACTCGTGTGCAGATGAGCTTATCAAAAATGATTGCTGCGTTTGGAGTCGAGCAGAATAGGTCCCCAGGACCAGCTCATGCTTGGATGTGCTACATCCGAACGGATGCTGTACAACTTGTGCAGTCCTATACATAAATGTGTGTGTTTCCTCACAAGTTTTAATGATAGGATGAGGCATGACTCAAATCTTGGCTAAGCATTGTCATGTCTTACATCTTCGTAGGTGGGATCCATCTTGAAGATGGTCATAGATACTAGGGCCACAGCCTCACAAGTGAGTGGTTGCTACTGTACATATTTCAGCTAAGTCGATAAAGCAGGCATCATGTAGAAGTTACTACGGGTGTGATACTCTTTACATGCCCTGTAGTGGCGTTATGTGAACAGCTGATGAGGGTATGGATTTATTTCAACATGCACAATCTGATGATAAACAGGCGACATACAGATGTTGTGCATTCTGTCCTGTGGCACTGCTCTTTGTCCCGAATGCTTCATGCTCAGAAGTTTGTGGCACGTTTTCATGATTGAGAGGTATAGGTATTGCAGCATAGATCTTACTGCAACCTTGTATTCAAGGTTGAATACATGGTAGTTTTGCTCTAGCAGTCTTCAAATAAACCAACCTATGTGTTCATGAATCTTGAAGATTGATTTCACAAAAACTCAGCCACTCACATTGTCTCACAAAACAGTCTAATGGGAAGGATTCTGAGGTGCTGGTGGAACTCGCGTACTTGAAGTCATATGAGAAAATGGGTAAAGCTGAGGTGTGTTCGTTTGCAGGCCTCTGGCCAGAGTTGCATGAGCTAAAGCACTGTTGCCAGTAAAGATTTTTAAGTTGGACATCATAGTTGCAGAGGCTGCCTTGCTTGACACAACTTAAGCTTGAAACAAGTGACATGATCCTGTCTGTTTAGAGTTCTCAACCAAGTACTGGCTTCTCATTATGGTTCACATCCCTGCACTTTGTTAAAAATGTTAAAAATGAACATGTTGGGTTTAGGTCAAATGTGGTGGTGACTGCTCATGCAAGGCTTCTGTCATTGACGGTCACCACGGTATCAGGAACTCTCAGCTGCATCTCCACAACTTCTACGTCACTCAGGGGAGCAACTGCATCATCACCCTCAAAGGTGTGTTGAGAAAGATGAAACCCAAAGCCCTGTTTCCAGTACGGCATCAGTTGTATTCAAGCAGGCTCACATTTGGGGTCCTGAGTTTCCTATCAATTGCCTTTTACACCAAATCAGCGTCTGAGGACTCATGGATTGCTTTCAAGGAGTAATAATTTTCACTGTTTGGGAATGGAGGATGTTTATGCATTAAAGAACTTCATGCAAGTTTCTAGATTCTGAGTAATTTGTTTCAATTTTCAATTTCATTTGTTTCAACTTTGAACTCTTGTGCTCATCTTCTGTGCAGTGCTTGCTGAGTCATCCTCGGGACACAACAAGGTAAAAGTTGCAGGTTTGATGATCAGCGAAGAGTCGGGGGAGCATGAGGGCATTCGAAACCACATGGCAGTGGAATATGTGCATGATATTAGTCAGAGGAGCAAAGATGGGACTTTTGAAGTTAACAATCATGCTCGATAAATGAAGGGGAAGAACGATGCATTGGCAACTGCAGATGTCAATAACAGGCGCGTTGAAAATTGCTTTAAACATTTAATATGAGTTGCAGTTCATTCAGATGAGCATGCAATATGCAAATGCTGTACCTAATGAAACCATCAATCACATCCCACAGTCTGTTAAGATGTTGGCTCAGTACCCATCATACTTTACTCAAGACACTTCAGTTATTATTTTCAAAATATCTACCTAAGTCATAACTTTTAGAACTGAGGCCCATTTGCGACAGCACATTGCAGAACTATATGTGACTCTTATTGGTTTAGGGAACTGTCGCGTAACTGCTAAAAACCGAGTCGACGCACTACTAAAATGAATCGCTCCAATTTCAGTTCGTAGCTGAGTCGGCTGAAATCTTGTAAACCATGCATACTGTGTCCACCCCAACCATGGCTGTCCTCGTTGTGCTAGGTCTCTTGATGGCTATCATGCAGGTACCTATATGTGTTCCCTAACCCAGCCCTATAATCTCTGTGCACAGCAGTCATGTACTACCTAGCAGCAGCAACAGCAGTCATGTACTACATGGCAGCAGCAGCAACAGCAGTCATGTACTACATGGCAGCAGCAGCAGCAGCCATGTACTACCTGGTAGTTCCTACATAACTTAATATCCTCACCATATGATTCCAACGATCCTTCTCATATCCCCGTACTCATAATGAAGTAGCTTGCTGGATGTGAGAGGCTCATAAACAACTGAATGCTCAGTCATATCCTTCACCATTAAATATCTCGCATTCTACTGCAATACTACTTGCAGTACTTGCTCCGTGTTTCCCCTTTGTTTTTGGATACCACCTAAAATTCAGGGCAACACTACATTAATAGAAAAATGCTGCAGTTCAGAGTACAATCTGCAATCAATACAAACCACAACACAATCTTCTTAATAAGGAGGAATTATCACTAGCTGCTACCTTGTCATTGATAGCCCGGGCTCGCTGGCTCAGAGTGACTCTGTCAAGATTCTCAATCCCCCACTCAGGAGGTAAGCCCAATTGTTGCATCAACCTCCACAATGCCTCCTCAGCTATCTCATTCTCTCCACCAGCCCATGTCTCTAGCCTTGGCGGCAAAAGATCTTCAATGATCTGGCGAGAGGTCAAGCCATGATACTCCAACTCTCCACCATTGAAAGCTCTGAAGACATTCAGTCCCTCTAGGTGATCAGTTGGGGGAGGCCTTGTGATATCTTCCTGCAACTGCTTCCTTTCCTTGGGAGCAGAAGACAAGTCAAGTGCTGGTTCTGGAACATGTTCTGGAGTAGAAGCGAGGCGTGTGTGAGCTGAGCTGTGAGCAAGGGGGGAGGAGACGATGAATGGATTCAAAGAAGAATTTGAGGAGGTGGTGGTGGTGGTGGTAGTGGAGTTAATGGGTGGACTGACATGAGGAGTTGATGCAAATGTTGATAAAGATTGATAAGCTGGAGTTGACAGATCTAAGCCCCGCACTCACTTGGTGGTATCACAACTGCTGATTGAGCTCCAAAGTTTCAGCCAATTCACTTCTTCTAGAAACTTAAACATTCGGATAGCCATGAAAAAGGCCATTCCTTCAAGAACAGGCTGCAACAGCAAAACAATAGCTGACTCTTGTGCCTCCTCAAGAGAGCCATCCTCTACAGCCTCTAGAAGCTCTGACAGGCGGTAAGGCCCTTGCAACTGCTTGTTTTAGGAAAAAAGGTTTTAGGAAAACCCTGAGATCTTCAAGAATATGTGGCCATTTTGAATGAGGCTTAGGATCATGAATGTTGACACCATTGCAAAGGAGACGATGTGCTCTGATTACCCATCCTTGATGTATAATGTGTGAAGCAATGTAGTCTCAAACCTGTATTTAAAAAAAGTCCTACTAAATTTCTCATAAAAATGCTGTGAATTTTTATATGGTACAACATAGGCATGTGTCAACATTTGAAAATGAAATTGCAGGGAGCTATTTTACTCATGTAAGGCTTCAAACCTGCTGCATCACTTTTAGCAAAGCCTCCTTGTATCTAAAAAGACGATCTGGTTTCATGGTCTGAGCTGCCCCCCTCCTTCCAAAAGCTCTTGCAGATTTTGACCCCAGAGCTCAGAAGTACAGTGCATCAAGGTGACAGTGACCTGAATTTAAGGCCATAAGTAATATTAACAAATCCTTAAATCAGCAGGCATCAGATCTCAGCCCAAATGAAAAGATCTAACCTCAA